>JAGVVM010009084.1:0-16082 GCA_019149425.1 Psidium friedrichsthalianum
CATATGCTAGTTAGAATGCAGGTATGCGTATCGAACAGTCGATCAATTTACTAAACATGACATATAATAATTATTACGATCATGGAAGCTTCCACATGTGATCAATTCTAAGTCATGGTCATGCTTTAATTGGTCATACAATCTTAACCTACAGCATGATGTCTGCGGCTTATTGTATCGATTGGTTATGGTTGCACGAAGTGATCATATTCAGTAGGTCGTCGTGATCCCCTCTATCCTTTGGTGGTCATTGTTTTTTCACTTCAAAATCAAAGCATGCACAACATGGGGATGGGTTATCCTCATTATAAGTACCGAGGTGTGATGTAGTATATGCCTGATCTATTTGTAACAGATGCCATGGGGAAGATCCATCGGTTGGGATTGATGAGAATGTCGTCGTGAATATGCCCGTTAGGAATAGATTGTGCATATGATCTAATTGGTCGCGTTTACTATACATCCATTGCCTTTGTTCAATCGTGAAATGGTTTAAGACCGAAGGATCTATTGTCGACTGTAACCAAACTAATAGTTCATTCTGTTCGTTTGCAACATTCAGACTGTTTAGATAGGGCCATGATATAGTACTAGATGTCACTCTGTCATATGAGACCCCAAAGATTTATCGGGGCGTAAGGGGCGATGAGACAAATCAATTCTCTTCGCGATAACTAATTTTGTTATTATATAACGGTCCTACTACAGCTCGGTAGTGAACCTATTACTGTCACATATCATCAACCAATACGTGAGGACCTTGAATGGAAGGTGAACACAAGGTAATTTACAGTTATGACTATAGAGATAGTCAAGAGAATTAATCAATCGGTTTGATTGTTACATGTCTAAATCACAAACAGATAATGGGCGTGCGATTCGAACCGCGACCTTAAAGCCTGTTATCATATTAATTTTGCATCCACACGAATCACGGATGATACGAGATAAGAGTTTCTTATCTAATAAAAGTTATAGGATAAGGTTTGTTATCTCTTAGACGAAGTGATAATACCCACATGCGAGGGCCGCAAGACATATATAGAACAAGCGCCGTAGAAGGTTAAGACAAGCTAGTGGCCGAACCGCTTTAGACTCGTTTTCAAAAGGGCAGGTGTTGCTAGCTAGCTACCGGCCCAAACGGTTGCCTTAAAGTAGGTCAGTTTAGGGGCTAACTCCAACCCCCTATTATAGGTGTTGGGGCTAATGGAAAGGGCTAGACTTTCCTAAATCTTCTTTTTCACCCATTCGTGAGGTTTCATGTCCTTTTCTTTCGTGCACCTTGAGAATTGTTTCGTCAACGGGGCGGCGCAAATAGTTTGAGAGTTAGGTTATTTTGTGATCAAGTTCAGGCTAGATCGCTGCTTATCCTGCAGATTATCGCTAGGGGCACACGATCGGTGTGAAGGTTCATGATGTCCGTCTTCATGTCAGCTTGTGATTGTGATGTGTCAAACTAGAGACTCACATGTGTGGAGCTCAAAAACATAAAGATCAAAATCAGCTGAGGTGCATTTCTTAAGGTAAACCTATAACCCTCTTGATGCATGTTCTAGGTTTTTTGATGTGAAAATACTACGATGTCCATATTTCTATCCACCATGTGTTAGTTATTTATTTCCGCTGCAGCATAACTCTATCGGTAGCAAACGTTTCGTGTGTGTTGACCCATACGAACCGCAACATTCACTATCATATACAATGTTTTGAAAATGCATTGCATGCTTATGAACATTCGGAGGCTTGTTCTCATTTGTTTTTTATGTATCTTCTCGAGTAATCGAGGGCAGTAGATTTCTAGACTCGATTTACTAGACATCTTTATGGTTTTGATATTGTGAGCACTATTTGCCGGATGCTATTTTGCTGTGATACGATTTCAATTTGGATGATGTGAGTTGGTTTATTCTTTTGAATGAGGCTTTAGGATTTATAAATGCTTCTAGAGAATCTATCCATCCATTGTATTTTTGATTGGATTCATATCCTTCTATACCTTGCATTCTAGTTTGATTGTGAGATCCTCTTCTTTCTTATCTGTTTGTATTATCATGGTAACTCTATTAGTGTCAGTCCTAAAACGAATTCTATATTTGTTTAGTCATTTGCCCTGGGGGATCTCCTGTGGGGGGGTTTTGACCTCTGTTGATTAATCCTTTTTCAGATAAGAGTAAGGGCACAAGGAGAAAAGCCAAATGATACTTTTGGTTAAGAGTTTGTAAGAGACGTTGGCTATCGATAGAGGCATGATAAATCCTAGTAATCGGAGTAGATTTTCTTCCTTTGCGAAATCCTCTTAGAGTCCTTTGAAATTTTGTAAAGAATTGTTGAGGGATATTTAACAACTAGATTTTTATGTTTCTTTGTTGTGTTTTGGCTATTAATGCGTGTCAGTCTGGTTAGTAAAACCTAAAGGCCATCCCTTTGTTATAATGCGATGTGCCGGTCGTTGGCTGTTTGATGTTTTGACATGCACTTGTGTCGCGTATAGCTACCCTTGAATGATTTCTATAAGACTTTTCACATGCGCCTCATATACTCTGAGAGATCAGATATTAAAATGAGAGAGATTGAGTCTGAGTAAGCTTGAGGTAGAATATTGGGGGGCGCTGCACTCAATAATGGGATTAGAACAGCTCATTGAGTGATAAGATGTGCTAGTGGATGAAGTTTTTAGTAAGCATGTACATGGTAAAACTGCAAGTGTATGTGATTGTGTTTGTCAGGGATTGAAAGTAGCTTATGCTACTTATCAAAATGATTCTTGATCACTGCTTAAGTTTGATGATTATTATGACTATTTGTAGATATAGCAGAGTGATCAAATGGAAAATTGGACGATATGGTAAGCGAAGTTATTGGGATCTACTTTAAGCTTGAATTGTTGAAGTTGATGGTTAGCCTTGTATAATAGATTGTGGATATGGAATTATGATAAGATAATTAATATTTAAGGATCATAGGAATGGATTATGAAATTGTCAATGGAGGTTTAAATATCGAACTCTAATATTAAAGATCACTTGAGGATTCTAGTTAAGATTTAAGTAATGGATTTATACCTATTTCAATTCTAAAATTGTAATATGCATATCACGGATTTATTGCATTAAAATTATTGAGTTTTGAAAATGTGCATACATGACCATATCATTGATTTATATCGGACTTGATAAACCATCAACTTGGTATGGGGTGAGCTGTACGGGATGCCTACAAACGTAATGAGGCATGATATGGGACGTATTAAACAGGACTCTCTTTATAAGTATGTAACTTAGGGACGAACTATACGATAGCTAATGGATTTGTAACAATCCGATCTGATGAGAGCGGGAAGTGATTGCTAGGGCCAAAGAGAGCTTAGACAAAGTACGGCTCCTAGTAGGCTTCTAAGATGGCGATGGGGGGCAGGAATGAACCAAGTTGTGCATTGAAATAATGGGTCTAGGTGTTGTGGTAAGTCTGACTTATTCTTGATTTTATATTGAAACAAATTCAAAATTTTGAGGGGATTTATCAAAACCTAAAATGTTTTTAAATTTCAAAAAATTTTCAATTTTGGATCGAAACGATTCGAGTTTGAGTTGATTTGTGCTTTTGAAATTGTTTTGTTTCTAAAAATTGAGTTTTATTGATTTCAAGTTAAAATGTTTTCCTAAGTTTAAACTCGAATACGCTTGAAGCTGCATAAACATAGCATTGCAACTCTGGCATTAAAATGATTGTACTATTATGAATTGAGATGCCATTGGCAAAAAATACCTAAAATGTCTGGTTGGGATGACCCAATTTTCGCCACATATTGGGTAGGCTTTCTTTAACCACGTTCACTTTTCTAATCTTTTCTGGTTATGCCGATAGTGCATGTAGAAGTGTATGTAAATAGAAAAGATGGCCATATAGCATAACAAGTGCATGAAACAATCATTAATCAATCCTATAGACATACCTATCGAGGGTCATGGCCTTATAGGGTTTTGCCAATCATATTATGTAATAGTGAAACACAAGTACGTCAACCAAATCACTTTACAAAAGTTCAAAGTTACATTCTCGGGAGATTTACAAGGAAAGTAAGCTACTCCAGAGTACCTACTTCACCGTCGAGCCACCGTCGTTTATTTTCAAGGGCTATTGACAAAGTCTTTAGACTCCAGCTCTTCCTTGCTTTCTAGATTGCTCGTCACTCCTTTACTATCTAGCATATATAGATCTATAGGACATATCCATACACTTAGACCTCATTCATACATGGATTTGAATTCTAGTACAACCACATCATCTGATGGTCCTTCAACGTGCCCTTTCGAATGAACAACTCTAAATTTCCTTATTCATGGTCTACCAGGGATATCCTTCAAAAACTCTTCTATCATTCAAATTATTCTCAATGGCTGTCATGCAGGTGTTGCCGTACAATAGTAGTATTTCTGACATTTCTACTGAAAAATATGTTTAGCAATGGAGTGAGTATAACTCAGCAAGAAGATTTCTAAGCCAAACAACCAAACCTTCCATAGAATCATTGAATTGCAAGCAAAGTTAACCATCTTCGAATGCCGATATATGAAATGATTCTACCAATAATGTCATTTCAATCAAGAATTATATTTCAATAAAGAATCACCACAACGACAACAAGACAGATCACAAAGCTCACAATCAAGAAACATAGATGAGTTGGCAATAAAAATTAGAGATCCGCTTGCATCGATTATTTGAGAAGATAGCGTAGAAATGATATTGGAGCAAGCTTGAACTAACCTTTCCTATTGCCGTGGGCACGTAACCTTCTGAGGTAGCACCTTATCCTTCAAATCAATCTTGATAATGGTGAGCTAAAAGTTTAGTGTAAGGCCAGCCGAATAGAGAAAAGGAGGAAAAGTTTCAATGAATGAATGACGAAACAACTTACATCAAGTATTATCTATAGGGGAAGAAAGCTATCTGCCAGTTAGCTTAGGCGAGTTAATAGCTTCGGATGAGTCAGCTTGACCCGAAGGCAAATGCTGTGACATGTTCCCACCTTGTTGCATGTTTCACACGTGGCCAGCATGCATGCTGCCACGTATCTATCCATGCAAGCTGCTACATAGCAGGCACACGCTGCCACATAATACCCATATGTGCTGCCTCGTATTTAACATGTGTCCCTCATGTGTCCATGTGCAGTTATTCGTCAAATTTTCACCTCCGGTTATCCCAATTTTATAACATTTGACTAAATAGGACCCTATTTCAATGTATAGTGTCCTAAAAATATCCTTGGGCCAATACAAAGCTTGTCCAATTAGGACTAATCTAGGTTCGTTAAATACTAACTTGTTTTTAACTTAAGCAAGTGAATGTTTTGGGTCATTACACTAGTGGTAAGCAGTGAAAGTCTATTCCATTGAATGCCTTCATAGTGAATTGGAGTGGATACTTTTATACATTCAAGGATGATTCTGGAGAATATCCCATCTATGTTAGAGATGTTTGTGAAATGATTTGAGCCTATAATTGATGAAACCATAAGCTTGGCAAATGGAACCGGGCAAAGATGTATTACATCCTGAATGATAATGGATTATCTATTTGAATGTTGAATGTTGATGAGTTGATTATTGACGCCAAGTGATTTGGCAAATCATGAGTGGTACAATAGTGTTGCAAGATTGATGATGAAATAATTAAGGTTAATGATAACCTGTACATATGTTAAGATTGCGGGATGTGGCAATTGAGATCAGAGCACGCAGTGAATGTAGTAGGCTACATAGTTTATTAAAACATGGACCTACACTTTGTAATAGGAGGGAACAATAGTTAAATTTCGAGGATGAAATTTCCTAACATTGGAAGGGTTGTGATAACCTAAACCTTCACCTGCTTAAGGTAATAACTAGTTTGTAATTATTGGGCATAGATCATTATCAGGTGGATAATTTTTTAGGGATTATTATCCATACTTGATAATATTTTAAGGAGTTATTGTGCTTTGATAATAAATTTTTAGGGGACATTATGTATTTAATGCGGGCCCTATCGATTCAATTATGTGAGAAATTAGGATGGGATAAAGATAAGAAGAACGTGTTGACAAGCAGATGACCACATGTCAGCATGTGACCGACCAGAAGGCTACGTGTCACGCATGCATGGATACATGGCAACTATGTATCACTTCATGGCTAAGGCAGTGGACACAGGTCACAAGCACATGACACATGTTACCATTTGGCTTTTCGGATCAAGTTGACTCGCCTAAGTTAACTGGTCTTTAGTTGCTTCCCCTATATAAACTTCTAACATTTGTTTATTATGGAAAATGATCGTTAGAGTTCTATTACCCCGCTCGAACTAGAACGCCCTAGTCTTAATGCCGCCATGGACCCTCACCGTCCGTGGCCACACAATCGTCGCCACTATCAACACCTTGCTGTACACCATGCCACGTAGCCGTTGATCATGTACCACGACCACACTGTCCTATAGCGTTACACACTCAAGAACAATTCTAAGATCAATCGTTCATTGTTTCTAATTCTATTTCTTTGAATTTGGAACTAAGGCAAGTCGATCCTTAATCCTTATTATCAATCTATTTATATTTCATTGTTGTATGCTTTGTGATCTATCTTGCGATTGTTGTGGTGACTTTGGCTAAAATGATGTTGTTATGGTGGATTCATTGTGATGACTATAAGTTTTCATATATTGATATCTGAAGATGGTTAACTTTAATTATAATCTAATGATTCTATGGACATATTGGTTTTTTGGCATAAGAATCTTCTTGTTGATTTTTATACTCACTCCATTAATTTAAAAACTTTTAGAAAACCTGAAGTTCCTGGATCTATTCCTGTGGAATGTCACTTTCATGGTGAACCTTTATGGATCAGTCGATATGCTGAGAGATCTACAATAGCTTAACCTAACAGTCCTTTGAAGGTTTGATATAAGGTAATCCGTTCTTGAGTCTATATAGATGAAGGGGTTCTCGCTAGAAGGATTGCTTTTAAGTTCAAGGCTATTTATCCTCAAGGACTATCAGGACATATAGGCCCTATTGAACCTAATCCACTAAATCAAGATATTGAGAGAATGAATGTGGATGATAGTAGGGAGTTTAGAGCCAGTAGCATATGATATTTGCATTTGGTACTCTAGATTAGCTGCTTTTCTCCTTGTAATCCTCCTAATTTAGTTTGTGTGAATAGAACATGTTGTAAATACCCTAAATAAAATATAATATAAATATGATGTATTGAATCAATTTACTGAATAATTTCATTGATTGTTATGCGTGTTATTAGACTAGTGAAACCCCTAAAGGCATAGCCCTCTTAATATGCATCCATGTCGTTGTTGTTTGATGTGTTATCATGCACTTGTGCCCATATGGCCGACCTATTTGATTTTCTATAATATTTCCACATGCGCCATCTTATACTCTGAATAATATAAGATTAAAGTAGTGACCAAGTCTGAGTAAGCCCTGAGGTAGTGGTGAACTAGGACATCACAGGAGAGATGAGAAATTATTAAGGTTAATGATGACCCTGTATGTAAGTTAAGATTGTGAGATGTGTTAATTGAGATCATAGTACGCAGTAAAAGCGTAGTAGGCCACATGAATAGTATTGACTTTAAGGGTCTAGCCTTTTGAAAAAAGAGTAAGATCGAAATTTCAAAGATAAAATTTCCTAAGGTGGGGAGGATTGTAATGACCCGAACTTTCACCTGCTTAAGTAAAAAGTGAATTAGTATTAATAGGTTCAACCTTGAAGTTTAGCCCTCAAGATGCCAAATATTTCTAATCTACAAGTTCCACACATAAGTGGTGAGTGGAGAGTATACTAAACCACAATATACTACTGAATTAACAAGAGGATTCTAGTAATCGAGGAACCATGCTTGGATGAGAAGAAGGAGGAAACTTTTAGGGACTCATGAAGAGAAATCTTCACACTAATATTAGATGAAGGCTTGATTTCCCTTTTACATTTTACAAAGGGCATTATATAGGCAATAGTCTCACAACAAGACAAACATATTGGACTTACAGATCCAATAATATAACAACTTTTGGATCAACATGGGCCAATTAATGAAGGAAAATACATGTGACACTACTAGACTAAAGACATCATAGGAACTTATGGAACCCTTATTTAGTGTTATCTTTTAAGCTGTTGAAATAGTCTCCTCCGTCTTTTTACTTTTTGAGATCTCTTCAGAAGAATTATTCATCACCCCATGGTTCTGTGAAATTATTATCTTGTGAGTTGGAGGGAACATCTTGTGAGCTAGAGGAAACATCTTCATATGGGATGAAATTATTGTCCTAGGAACTGAAGGGGATGTCAAGTGCATGGGGATCTTGAGAGAGGGTCCCTCCCCATGGATCTTGGGAATCTGTGTCCATGGATATCTAACTCTGTCGATGAAAATAATCCAAGGTTTCTTGGATGGTTTCTCTTGTGCAAGCATATGAATCAGAATAATACCAAGATACATCATATGCATCAGAATGTTGTACTTTTGAGGGAATAGTTGTTGGGTTTCGTACAGAAAATTTCGAAACCTTTTTTTTAAAACAGAGCAAGTGCATCTAAATAAAACATAACTCGTATGTAGTTTTTCCCTAGGGGATATCTGTGTATTTCAATTGAAAACTAAAACATGTATCAAGAGGGTTTGATGCTCACATCAAGGAGCATGCCTGAGCCAACTTGATCACTTATGTTTCAAGCTCCACAAATGTTGACCCTCTAGTTCACACACGCCAAATGTGCAGCGATGGAAGACGAAGCTTGCTGACGATTGCTTCATGGTTGTGCTAGCAACCCTTGAGATGTAACAAACCAAGCTTGATCCTTGATCACGAATCACTCAGGACCCTCAAGTGTTTCATGTGAGAATAATTCTCACATGTGCACTAAAGAAAACAACATGAAACTCATGTGGACGGGTGAAAAACAAGAAGGGAAAAGACTCTCTTTTCCCTTAGCCCCAACCCCTATAAATAGGGGTTGGTGCACCCCTTAAACTGCCCTATTTAGGGATGTTTTAGGCGGTGACCAGTTGGCCATTGTCTTTGACTTGGTCAAAGGAGGTGGTACTATTGGCCAAATAGCCGGTAGCCACCCAGCCGTGCCGCATTGTCCGCGCTATCCACCTCGCGTGTCTTTCCCTTTTCCTACAAAGTCCTTGGATAATCAACCTTATCCTTTGACTTTTTCTTAGATAAGAAATATTATCTCTTATCCTTTAGATGATCATTCTTATCATCTCGTGATTCATGTAGATATCACATCAATATGACATCATGCTGAGGTCGTGCTTGCATCGCATGCTTATCTATTCGTGATTTAGAAATTAGAATTAGATCTTATTTGATCTAATTTTGATTTATTATCTCTATAGTCATAATTGCAAACATTTTTGCAATTCTATGTTCCATTTCAATATCGTTACACATTGGTTATGGTGTGTGACCTCCATAGGTTTTCCATTGAGCTAGCAGTATGACGTATACTAACCAATAGTATTACCAAGAGGATTGACTATTTCTAATCAACCTCTGGATCCCACAAACCATGAGTGATATCTAGCAATGTATTATGGCTACCCAGGTAGTGTGAAAGCTTTTAAGGAACATAATGAACTTATTAGCTTTGGTTATAGTGCAATTCGATCTCTCTGTCTTACTATGTCCCGATCAAACAAAGGCCATGGATTACAGTCAAGCCACCAATTCGATCATATGCATCAATCTATCTTATATGTATATTCATGAGACATTCTTGTCACTCCAACCTAGGAGTTTCCATGCACCGTCATGAATAGATAACATAGGATATCAACCTTATACTTAAATAAGGAGACAGATCCTACTGTTGCGTACTCTTGTAACTTCGTATGCAAATGAGCCATGACTATCAAGTAAAAGGCGGATTGACGACCTGCCAATATGTGCACTTATGAACGATAGCCATTCAACATACAAGCCAACATCGTGCCTCAGGTCTAAGGATTTTTACACCTAACCAAAGCATGAACGATTAGACGTTGACTTCGCGTAAAGCTTTCATGCTTGCAAATCATTCAGTATGTATCACATTCAGTGAACTCATCCAATACGAGCACCTACGTTTTCAACTCGAACATCTAATATCTAACGACTTATGACTTATCATCCCCTTGAGCATCCATTACTTAAAAGCGAATTTTAGAAAGCATTGGTCTCAATAGGATCATTGACGTCCACTCAATGATCCATTGACTAGGAATAGTTTGAAGATCGTGTTTAGCTAAGACATGTCGCATATGTTCTTGACGTTTTAAGAATAGGTTCAATTACAATTAATCTTATGGACTTTATTCATTAGAGAGATGGTCAGAAGTCGACTGCTGCTTCGAGCATACATGATCTTCGTCGTGAGAGGCAGATGCTTACCAGGCAGTTGCAAAAGAAGCTCACCAGGAAAGATAGAGAGATGCTCTTCCAAACTTGGGGAATAGGTCTGAATACAAAGCATAGAAGTTTGCAGTTAGCCCAACGGTTGTGGTCCGACGCAGAAGATATGGACCATGTGGCTAAGAGTGCCGAAATTGTCGCCAAGCTTGTCGGTTTTGTTCAGCCAGAGGAAGCTTCCAAGGAGATGTTTGGCCTCAACTATACTCCTCGGAGATCAAGCACGAAATTCCGCAAGTGGAGAAGCAGTATGATGTCCTTCATGTGAAGTTTTGTAACTATCTAAGATGGTACTCAAAACCGAGTATATAATGAGTATGTGGATGTTGGCATCATAACATTTGATTCATATCAGTATTCAGATCAACCCAGTAGGAGTGATTCAGATAGGCATATAATCCAAATTCCTGACTTCGAAGAGAACTTCTCACTATCTGACGCCTCTTCACAGCTCTCAATTTTGTTGTCTCCCTCCAGGCGAAATAGCATTTGTCCGGAGGACATTGGAGAATACACTGATGAAATATCCGCGGGCTTTTGCAGAGAAGTACACTGCATTGAGATGGAAAAGCCAAAATCGAGCTGTCGTGGCAATGGCGGTGTCATCGATGGAGGATAGGAAGGGACAAGAGATTTTTTTTCAGCTGATGGTCATCACACATGATGAACGGTGGCCACAACTGATCAAAAAAGACAGCAGGCAGAGAAATATGATGGGGTCTAAAAGGATGATCATCAGGACAGTATAATGGAAGTCCAGGAGATATTTGATGGAAGAGGAAGATGCTGTCCTCACATGGGAGAGGTCTTCTCAGAACTCGTGTGAAGTATACGCCTGCAACTCGTTTCCTTAGATGGACATGAGCTTTCTAATAGTTTATATATGTCAATTTGCTACTTTCACCTTTTCTCAGTGGTTGGATTTGTGGAGTTACTCATTCTCATACTTCAGTAGAGATGGTACGTCAAAAAGGGCAATGACGACGCTAGAGTAATTTTTTTTGTGTGACCATTTACTCCCGGGAAACACCTAGCTATGTTCAAGGTTTCAGGATCGAATCGGTCATGTCAAACTGGAAGACTTTGGCTCGGGAAGACTTCAAACTCAGATCTAGAATTTCCGCAAGCCATGCTTCAGAGCTAAATTTTCAGCCGCAAGGGGGATTCGGCTCGGAACAATTCCGAGAAGTCGTTGATCATCACTCCGTCGTGGTTCTCACTAACCAGCGGTCGACGCTTCCGATCTGCACTCTACCCATGAGGCATCAACGTGAACTTTCCAGACTCTCTGTCTCGTAGATTCATTTTCCCCCGTGAGTTTGAATCTGTTCTAACCGAGTCTTCATCAGACTCTTTACGCACTGTTAATCCGCTGTAAACCTGTTTGTTGCGAGGGGGCCTCTTCCACGATGATGAGAGGCGTTGGTTTGCAAGCTCGGAAGACCGAAGCGTTTCTCGCACTCAGATTCACCATAGGACAACCGTCACCAAGCTTCGATCTTGCAGTGAGTCCTTACCGGTATGACGCCGAAAACTAATCCCTTGGAAGCCGCAAAGAGGAGGTGCGTCTGCCTCATCGACGCGATCGACGATTGCCTCTCTCAACGACCGATTCCTGCAAGCGCACACTCCTCAGCTGGTCGGGTGCAAGCTCTCTTTGCTCTCTCGACGTGCTTCTGATTTGCCTCTCAGGTCAGTCACCCTGTGTCCTTCTTAGCTTGTGGTAGCATTCTCAAAACTCTGTGCAATAGTGTTAAGTCGCCTATGCCCATGCTTTTTCGCACATGCTTACAATTCGTGATTGCTGTACTTGATTGCTGATCTACTTGTAGAGTTCAAGTTTGTATCTTATTGAATGCCTCTACTGAGCGGATGCTGAAGAAACAGAATAAACTCTGTTTTCTTTGTGGAGTTCTTTTTTTAGTGCTTCCGTTAGTTGGCTTGTAGAAGCAATAAAACTGTTGTTGGGTTGAGAAAAATCTCGTTAGTTTTGCAATATTCTGATAATATGTGGGGCAACAACAACCTACATAATATTAAAAATAATAAATAGAAAAAAAAGGGATTAATAAAGCACAAAATTTTTTAAAAATAGGATAGGATCGAGTTTAGATCAAGCTAGTGTTGGGCTAAGCGTGAGGGCGCGTAGGACTGGGCAGGTCTGATTTGTAATGCGCCTCAGAGTGAATTAGGCCTTTATTGGAGATCATAAAAGATACAAAATTGGGTCAAGCCCAAGTTAGTTTTTTTGTCTTAGACCGAACTTGGGCTCTTAAGGCCCGAGTTGGCGTATATGGGCGCGGGCCGGGTATGCTGGCCTGGTCCAGATAATTTTCCCAATAATAAAAATTCAAATAATATAATAGGAAAAAAATAATTCGAAGAAAAAAATAATATTTAAAATATTTAAAAAATTCTAAAATTGGAAAAATTCCCAAAAATTCTCAATAGCCTCAAGAGTTAGGAAATAGATTGTTTTAATTGATCAATCTTACTTTGACGGTTTTAACCTTCCCGATTTTTTAAAATGACGATTTTGCCCCTTACGGGCAAATTGTCTCGGAAAATTTCGAAAATTCAGAAAAACCTCAGAATGAGGAAACGGACCATTTCGACTGGCCAATCCTATTTTTAATGGATTTCCTTCCTGATATTTTCAAAATGACGATTTTACCCCTCATGGGCAAATTGTTCTGAAAATTTTCAAAAAATTCAGAAAAATCTCAAAAAATTAGGAAACGGACCATTTCGACTAGCCAATCCTATTTTTTGATCATTTCCCTTTCTGATCTTTTCAAATGACGATTTTACCTCTTACGGGCAAATTATCTCGGAAAATTTCAAAAAATAAAAAAAAGCCTCAAGAATGAGGAACGAGCCATTTCGCTGGCCGATCCTATTTTTGATGAATTTCCTTCCTGATATTTTCAAATGACGATTTTGCCCTTCATAGGCAAATTGTCTTGAAAAATTTCAAAAATTCAGAAAAATCTCAAAATTGGGAAACGGGCTATTTTGTCTAGCCAATTCTATTTTTGATGATTTTCCTTCCCGATCTTTTCAAAATGATGATTTTCCCCTTATAGGCAAATTGTCTCAAAAAATCCCAAAAAATTCAGAAGAGTCCCAAAAACTAGGAAACGGGCCATTCAATTGGCCAATCCTATTTTTGATGATTTCTCTTCATGATCTTTTCGAAATGACGATTTTGCCCCTTATGGGTAAATTACCTCGGAAAATTTCGAAAAATCCTCAAAAATTGCAGAAAATGGGAAATGGTTGATTTTTATTAGCCAGACCCATATTTTTGTGATTTTGACCCCCATTTCTTCATGAAATGATAGTTCTACCTCTCATTGTAAATTCTCTCTAGAAAATCAGAAAATAATTCAAAAAATTCTCAGAAATTGTGGGAAATAAGGGATGACCACATTCAACTGGTTTGACTTGTTTCCACTTCTCTATCCCTGAGAAATGACTATTTTGCCCTTTTCGGTCAATTTGACTTAAACTTTTCCCAATCATCCCAAATGATTTTTCATGAAATAAAATAAAATGGTAACCGAAAGGGCGTTAGAGTAATCTAGCATAATCAAGTCCCCGAACTCATTTTCTCTTCGGTTCGCAGAAATAAATTAGTTTCCCCGCTAATTTATTTAGGTTTATAATCGACCTACAAAGAATGATTAGTGGTGACTTCAAATTTTAAAATCATTTAAACAAAAACCAAGGTTGCGATTCGGTAGGGTTTGGGAGGGTCCGCGTTAGGTTTAGTTAATCTAATTAACCTAATAATCCATTCACTAGATCGATCGGAAAACTAAATTTCTTCGGTCGCACATGGGCTAACAATACACCTAGAGGGGGATGAATAGGTTGTTTGAGAAATTTCAAAATATTTGCGGAATAACACAAGTTCAATTTCAAACACCAAGTCAAACATTTGTAAAGATATTATAGAGATTAGGGTCAATAGATGTTTGAAAAATGTGAGAGATTGTGTGCTGAAGTGTATGAGATCATGAAAAATAAGAGCACACAAAACAGTATGTGATATAAAAAAAATGTGGTGAGTAGATGTTTCACAAAATAATATCTGAACGTTTTACAAGACTAAGTAAAAGATCAAGTAAAATGCAAGCACACAAGATATATAGTGATTTGGCTTTATCTGGAAGCCTACATCCACTCTCAACACTAACATCTACAACTTGGGCTGAATCTACTAGTATCTTCAAGACGATTACAAACAGTAAGTGCCACTTTTTCCAGTAGATCACACTATTAAAGACTCATGTACTGCTCTCAACTACTGTATCGCTTGATCTTTCACAAGATTACAGTATAGAAAGATCATCAAGAAGATCTTTCGATAGGACTAAGAACATAGCTAGAGATAAGTGTTCATAGCAAGTATTTTCATTTTCATTGTGGCTCTCTCTAATGGTTTGGCATAGAAGGTCCTCTATTATATGGAAAATCTTTAATCATCCCATTGAAGAGGTTTGAAAAGGGACCAATTAGTCCGTTAGCAGACCGCGTTGAAACTGTTGTAAGATCTATGCTATTTCTGGACAACTGTTGTTTTTGAAACTACTACTCTAGAACGCTATTCTAAAAAGTCTAATTAATCCCAACACTATAGTTCTAGGATCCCTATTAAAGACTTCGGCTGATAAAAGTTGCTTTGTAGATCTTCACCTACGCAATCAATTATATTTTTCTTCCCAACGAAGACATCCACATCATGTTCATTGTCCAGAACATACACCAAGTTTAGATTCGATATGTGTGACTAAAGCATTGTCACAGTAGGTTGATGCTTTGGGTTCGTTGAGTGAAGCGGTTTGGTAGAAGAAACAATGGGAAAAGGACTTGTAATCAAGTAAATCAAACTGATCGGCTCTTGAGTATTCTCATGATCCAAAGATGTCACCTTAGTAGAATCGCGATTGGAATAGTGGTTACCAAGAAGAGCACAAGTCATCATGCAACACTTCATCATTCTTTGACTTGTTCTTCCTCCTTATCATAGGAATCTTTCATTTTTTGTAATCTAGTGTTTGCACTGAAGCTATGTCATTGATATACATATCACAGTTTTTTATAAGCGTTTATATTCTTACTTAGATCAAAGATCTAGTTATTGATCAATGTGACCGTCAGCCTTCCAAGAGTCAAGGCATATGACACGATCCCTTACCCATAATCATGACAATCCAGATCTTTACTAGTCTATTGATGGTGTTCACGGCCACATCTTCCCGCTAATCTAATATAAAGGGGTGCAGGTAGCTCCGCTTTCTGCCAAGATCTACTGCTACCGAATACAATTGGCGGTGGCGCTTAGATCTTTCGTTCGTTTTTCCAAGAATGGGATATCGTAAATCGTGGACTCCTCCAATCTAAGTCCCTTCACAAATGTAGTGTCCTTCCAAGCTTTATTTGACTAATCACAGATTTCTAAATGTTTGTTCACCATGCACCATGTCCATCCAACTATTCACTTGATCTTTGTACTCTCCAAAGCCATCACAATTATTCTCAAAGTTCTTCTTGAGCTTATTTCAGCCCTTTATTCAAAGTTCCGTATCTAGATGTTGCCCTTATAGGG
>JAGVVM010009085.1:0-16941 GCA_019149425.1 Psidium friedrichsthalianum
CCTCGCCAGAAAAGGGCAAGACAGTCGGTTGTACGTCGTGAAGCAAGACGTTAATAGAAAATTACCGAAATGCCCCCGGTAAATTCTTAAATCCTTAGAATTAGGTCAATAGATTATTTGTAGATTGACTAAGCACGATAAAAACGAGACCAATCCTATTCTGCAATCCGTTCCTTCTCGCGACTCGATCGTGCATTGGCACGCAAATCGAGGCAATTCCCTCGATGTCACTCAATCATCAAATGTCAATACACAGTCCCAATGCAAATCATTCCCCCAAAATCCCGGTTGTGTCAATCAAAGGTACTAGTCAAGTGCACAGTTTCCCATCACGAGTCCCATTTCCAAACCCCACGTTATCATTGTTAATTCTATTAAACCTATTATAAATCTCTACTCTCTCCTCTGCCTCTCCCCCCTTCACTCAGATCGCGGCCGAACCCACCATCATCTTCTCCTCCTCTTCTCCTTCTTCTTCCTCATGTCCCCGATCTTCATCCTCTTCGGCTTCTTTCTCTCTTCGGCCGCCCCACGCCGCGTTCAAAAAAAACCGCCTCCATCGTCGTCGGCCCGGCCATCACCAAACCACCCCAACACCTTGTACAGTCCTCATCTTGCTTCTTCCTCATTTTCGGACTCTTGAGAGCCCATTTCAAGTCCGCGACCAGCCACCTATTTCTCTTCGTCGTTTGTTCGTCGTTTTACCTCCTACGGAGCTTCGGCCGTTTGAAATCGTCGTTCCGCCGGGTTCCCCAACTCCTCTAACACATAAAATAGTCAATTAGGACCTTGAAGCTCGTGAAACCGCCGCCAGCCCTTGGCGCGCGCCGCCCCCCCAGTCTCCGTTGTCCGTGGACTCCAATCGGCCGCCCCGGCGTCCTCCAGCGTTGCCACCTTCATTTCCCCCACTCTCAGTAAGCACACTCACCCCTAACCGTACCTAGGAATGCGTATAGGAAGTGGGTTGAAGCCGTGTGATACTTGGTGCATGAATAGTAGTGAAAATGGTAAAATCGTTAAGGAAAAACCATAGACCCAGATTTGAGGCAATGGGTTCTGCGGCTGGTCTTGGACTTGGGAAAGTCTGAGTTGGGCTTGGAATGTCTTTGTTGGGCTGGATTTAATGGTTGGGGCTTGTAAAATGATGGGCCATGGATGGTAAGATGGGCTGGGGGCCATTTTTGCTAAAATATTAAGTTTTGGTTTATCGGCTTAGGGGTCTATGTCCACCCTTGAACCCTGCGGGCTCGCGACATCCAATCGTTCATACCTTATCACTCTCGCGCTCACCTGGTTCACGACACGCGATGGCCCAGGATACCTTCGGTTCGACTTGGCCTCGGGCTGGTTTCGGGTTTGACCCGCGCTAGTTTCGGCCCAACCCTTATCCATGGCATGCTGGTTATCACCTTACAAAAGTAGTTTCGGAGCAAGAATCCATGGTCGCTTAGAAAATATCACACTTACAATAGATAGATAATCCAACATTTAGTACTGTGCAAGTGAACAAAATAGAATATGGTCTAAAATACCAACATGACGAGCTTTAGTACTTTTATTTGGTGTATGACAATGACTGCGGTTCGATTTATCCATTGTCTTAGGAAATCCATAAGTCATTCATCCTATCTCATGTGTCTTATCAATTAGACCAATCTAAATCTGGTTTCCATTAGATCAGGGACATCCGTCAGGAGACTAGTGATCCTTAATCTGCTAGTGAGTATTGAATACTCAAAGGATATGAATCAGGTTGACATTGGATGTGAGGACATACTTGTCGGGGTTATTGGGACACCTATTAAATGATTAGCGAACAAAAACTTAATGTATTGTAAGGCTAAAACTTTATGCTTGCTAAGGTGTTTGATGTGACATCTTGAAATTCGACCACTCTCGAAATTTGTAATAGAATGGATATATTTCATTGATGCACTGTAGTTAAATCTTACTCGGAACTGATCATTTCGAGATGACTAACCAAAGGGAATGGCTAGCTAGAAATTTAAGTACGTGGACCTAATTTCAGGTCGATACGCGTAGCTCCTAAAAGTCGCTCGTATGAATGTGGCCACAAATTAGATTCCGAGCTTGGAAAATCAAGTTTTCAGGAATATTGCAATTGAAATTGGACATCGTCTTGAAAGGCTCGAAAATTAGCCGATTGGTTTCGGAGTGCCGAGAAGAAAGGAAAAATATTGAAAGTGACCGTTTTTCCCCCGGCTTAACCTAGACTGTATGGCTAGAGAGTGTTAGTAATTTTAGAGAGGTTAAAAAAATTTTACGAAGAAATCCGAAGTCATTTCCCGATCGCGATTGAGCCAAATCAGCATCGATTGAGCCCCTACAGATCCTGAAATTTCACGAATTTCGAGAAATGTCTCGTCAGTCATCTTTTTGACCAATTTGACCAGCTTTAACCGAAAATAATTGAGGCCCAAGCTTTATCAGTCCAAATTTTACTGATAGTCCAAAAATCAGTCCATTCGTTCAGCTTTATGTCGTTTTCGGTGAATAGTCACCGGCAATAATTATCCTTAAGATAATTATTGGTCCAAACCACTCTCTCTCCTCCATAATTTTCAGCAGATTCTCTCTCTTCTCTCTCTCTCTCCTTTTCGGATTTTCTCTCTCTCCCTGCTGAATCCCAGTTTCTGCTGCCAACTTCAACTGGCCGCCGACGGAAATCCGACCATTGGATCATCGCGATTTTTGCGTATGTTGTAGTTCATTGTCTTGTGGTTCTATTCCAACTTGAATCACCTCAATCCGATGTCGTTTGGCCGTCCAAATCTGCTTCGCCATGTCAGTCGACGAACCAGTCTTTTGATACCCGAATTTCATATATGGCTCATATTGAAATATGTTGACCCCAGCGACCCCTAGAGCTTATTTTTATGTGAAAATATTGATTTTCAGCTTGAGAACCACCCCGTTCGGTCCTGATCAGCCCCAGTTTGGACGAAATCCATCGGAACCCGTCGTGCTTTTTCGGTCGCCGCCGTGCGCTGCCGCTTCCACTGCTTTCTCAGCTCCGCTTCAGCCTCGATTAGGTAAGTTATACCTCTATTTCTCGATTAGAATATTGTACATGCCATGGACTAGCTCTAGGGTCCGATTCGAGGTAAATCGATTTAGAAAAAATTACCGGAATTGGCGTATTTGAGCAAATTGATTCTATGGCGTGGCTGTTGTATATTATTTGGGCTTGGTATGTTGCTGTCTTGCTGAATACATGTTGTTGGTGGTGGTTGATGTGGGTTTCGTGAGGTTCGGGTACCGAAAAATGGATTTTTGGGAGATTTAGAGCAAAAACGGGCCAAATAGTGTTTTGAAATCACTGTTTACGACCTCCGTACACTGTTCACGTGCTGCCTAATTTAATTTTGATTTGAAAATGACAAGTTCTGTGGGTCCCATGCTGTTTCAAAATACAAGAAATATATTTTGGAGCATTTTATGCAAAATTGGGCCTAAGCAATATTTTATATTACTATTCCAAATATTTGGGGCCCGTATCATGTTCAAAATAATATTTGAGGATGCATTGGACGTGTTCGATTAAATGTCTGATTATTTATATTGAGCCATTGATTGGCTGTGTTTGAAATCTTGTTTGATATTGTGGTCCCGAATTGGACCTGATTTGATATTTTTGGCCCTGTGATTTTAAATAGCTTAGTTGAGTGCCTGAGTTGGGTCTGAGGGTGTTTAGTATTCTGAGAATGGATTTAGAGGTTAGCTTACTGAAATTTGTTCTCATAGTGATTGCCCTTATTTTTCAGACCTTAGAACATAAGCATGGCAGGATACCAAGAGATTTGATATCCAGGTGGTGAAATACCCAGTTGGCGAGGACAATTGATGGTGAATCGGTGGTTGCTGATGAATGTGGTCGCCCTGGGTTGTTTGTTGACGTTAATCTTTATGAAAGTTGATATTCAAGTGTAATATGGAGCTAAGATTATGTAATATATGAGGTGTTGTGGTTGCGCTAGTCTTGCTCATTTGTTGTCAGGGGTAAGGTATCGCTTCCGCTAGCGTTAATTTGGATATTAAGGTTTCAAGGTCGGCGACAGTCCTGGGACGTCGCATGTATCGACCGTCGTTATGCAGATGTCGCACGCTCGTGGAGGTTCGGGACCTGACATCCCTGTTTTGGTATCAGAGCGGGTCAGTGGAGTGATAAAGAGTGACGATTTAGAGCAAGGATAGCTCGATCGTGTATTCGAGGTTTGGAGCGATAAGAGTGTTGATCTATGGGATAGTAAAGTAGATCGACCCTAGGTATTGCTAGCTTTGAGCAAGTCTTGTTTGCCGCATGAGTGTGCCTATAATTGCTGGGTTTGAATCGTTTGAGGCTGAGTGATTTGCAGTGATTCTGCTATGTTGTAGGTGCAACTGGACTTGAGGTGAGAACCTAGGCCCTAGTTATTGTGTACTAGCGATAGTTGCCTTGTGGCCACTTGTTGGATGAGAACTTTATCGATCAATAAATAAGCTTAATGATCTTTGTGCTTGATGGGGCAGTATAGTGATCGATAATGTTAAGCCTAAGATAGGGCTTGATGTGAAGTGAATAGTATGCGAGAAAAGTGAGGACAATCATGCAATTGCACGTGTTGATTGCATCAAAATTTGAAGTTTAAGAAACGCACATGCATAGTTCATGACATTGTTTTGTTGGACTTGATAAACCGTCGCTTGGTATGGGACAAGCTGTACGGGATGCCTAAAAACCGTAGTGAGACATGGTATGGGACGTGTTGAACGGGATCTTCTTAGTAGGTGCCTGACTTAGGGACGAACCAGGCGAAAGCTGGTGGGCCTGTAACGACCCGGTCTGACGAGGGCGGGAGTGATCGCTGGAGCTAGAGAGAGCTCGGACCAGGTGTGGCTCCTGGCAGGCTTCTAAGATGGCGACGGGGGCAGGAATGAACCAAGTCACGCATTGAAAAGTGGGTCTAGGAGTTGTGCGAAGTTTGACTTATTTTGAAAGATACATTGCATTAAAGTTGATTTTCGAAAAAAAAATGTTTTAGAAAAATGCATAACATTGCACATGAGGAATCGGAATCGTGGATGAAAGTCGAAGTGGATGAGATACCTTGATTGAGGAATGCATAAATGCCTTGTGAATGTTGGTGAAAGTCAAGCATTTGTTGTGTACCTCCGTTGTGATCGGAGAGGACCCCTGTTGTATGACCAGGGAGGGTTTATGATGAGACCCACACGAGCGAGTCGGCGAGTGATCCGATCGCGTCGTGGTGGGGTGTGAATTATGTAAATGTGTTTGAAGGACCGTAACCAACAGAATCTTGGCATGACATGTGATTCTGGCATCGAGAATTGGCAGCATGAGATATGTACAATATGAGTGATAAGGAATGATCTGCCTGAATGTATACTGGACGTGGTAAGTCCATTGAGTGATGTCATGTGGATTGACGAGTATGAGAAGCGAACTTGAGACGTTCATGGAGTAATCATGAGCGAGGGGCCTAGTAATATCGCCAAATAGATTTGTGATCAGTGAGGTGGGTGATGATCCTGAGAATGGTTAAGATTGCAAGATGTGGCAATTAAGGAGGACAAGTGATCAGAGTGCGCAGCGAAAGTGTAATAGGCTACATAGTTGAGTTAGATAATGACTGTAAGGGTTTTCCATTTGATAAGGAGGAAGTAAGAGTTAAGTTTCGAGACGAAACTTCTTAAGGAGGGAAGATTTATGACATCCTGAAATTCGACCCACTCTCGGAATTTGTAATAGAATGGATATATTTCATTGATGCACTGTAGTTAAATCTTACTCGGAACTGATCATTTCGAGATGACTAAGCAAAGGGAATGGCTAGCTAGGAATTTAAATACGTGGACCTAATTTCAGGTCGATACGCGTAGCTCCTAAAAGCCGCCCATTAGTCTGAGTATTTACTAGAGTCGCTATCATATGAATGTGGCCACAAATTAGATTCCGAGCTTGGATAATCAAGTTTTCAGGAATATCGCAATTGAAATTGGATATTGTCCTAAAAGGCTCGAAAATTAGCCGATTGGTTTCGGAGTGCCGAGAAGAAAGGAAAAATATTGAAAGTGACCGTTTTTCCCCCGGCTTGACCTAGACTGTATGGCTAGAGAGCGTTAGTAATTTTAGAGAGGTTAGAAAAATTTTACGACGAAATCTGGAGTCATTTCCGATCGCGATTGAGCCAAATCAGCACCGATTGAGCCCCTATAGGTCCTGAAATTTCACGAATTCGAGAAATGTCTCGTCGGTCATCTTTTTGACCAATTAACTAGGTTGACCAAAATTATTGAGGCCCAATCCCTTATAAGTCTGAAAATTCACTAATAGTCCAAAATCAATCAATTCGTTCAGCTTTATGTCGCTTTCGATGAATAGTCACCGGTAATAATTACCTCTAGGATATTTATTATCAAACCACTCTCTCTTCTCCATTATTTTCCAGCAGATTCTCTCTCTCCTCTCTCTCCTCTCTCTCTCTAAATTCGATCTCTCTCTCCTCGCGGCCCAGTTTTCTGGCCTCACCTTTAATCGGCCGCCGACGGAAATCCGACCGTTTGGATCATGTGATTTTTGGGTATGTTGTAGTTCATGTCTTGTGGTTCTTTTCCAACTTGAATCACTTCGATCCTAGGCGTTTGACCTTCTAAATCTGCTTCGCCGTGTCAGTCGACGAACTAGTCTTGTGATACCCGAATTTCATATATGGCTCATATTGAAATATGTTGACCCTAGCGACCCCTAGAGCTTATTTTCATGTGAAAATATTGATTTTCAGCTTGTGAGACATCCCGTTCAGCCCTTGATCAGCCCCGGTTTGGACGAAATCCACCGGAATCCACCGTCCCCTTTCGGTCGCCACCGTGCGCCGCCGTTTCCAGCGCTTTCTCAGATTTGTTTCAGCCTTGATTAGGTAAGTTATACCTCTATTCTTGATTAGAATATTTACATGCCATGGACTAGCTCTAGGTCCGATTCGAGGTAAATCGGTTTAGAAAAATTGGCCGTAATCGACGTATTTTGAGGACATTAATTTCTGTGGACTGTGAAGGGCTTGTGGATTGATCAAAATGTTGTTTTCCATGCTTGAATAATGCTGTTGGTTGGTGGGCTGTGTGGGTCCGCGAGCGTTTTTCGGGTACCGAAAAATGGATTTTCGGGAAATTTAGAGCGAAAACGGGCCAATAGTGTTCTGAAATTATTGTTCAGGAACCTCCGAACACTGTTCACGTGCTGCCCAATTTAATTTTGATTTGAAAGTGACAAGTTTGTGAGTCCCATGTGGTTCGAGTACCGAAAATGGGTTCGGGACGTTTTATGCAAAACGAGCCCCGAGCGATATTTTACGTTATTATTTCAAATATTTAGGGCCCGTATTCGTGTTCAAAATAATATTTGAGGATGGATTGGATGTGTTTGATTTAAATGCCTGATTATTTATATCGAGCCATTGATTGGCTGTTATTTGAAATCTTGGTTTAAGATTATGGTCACGAATTGGACCTAATTTGATATTTTCTGGCCCTGTGATTTTGAATACCTGAGTTGAGTACCTGAGTTGGGTCTGAGGGTGTTTAGTATTCTAAGAAGGGATCTAGAGGTTAGCTTACTGAGATTTGTTCTCATAGGTGATTGCTCTTATTTTTCAGACCCTAGAACCTAAGCATGGCAGGGATACCACAAGATTTGATGTCCAGGTTGCGGAGTACCCAGTTGGCAAGAACAAATGAATGGTGAATCGGTGGTTGCTGATGGATGTGGTCGCCCTAGGTTGCTTGTTGTCGTTAATATTTGTGAAGCTGACATTCAAGTGGAGTATGTAGCTAAAATTATGTAATATATAAGGTGTTATGGTTGCGCTAGTCCTTGCTCATTTATTGTCAGGGGTAAGGTATCGCTTCCGCTAGCGTTTAATTTGGATATTAAGGTTTCTGGGTCGGCGACAGTCCTGGGATGTCGCATGTATTGACCGTCATTGTACAGATGTCGCGCGCTCGTGGAGGTTCAGGGCGTGACAGCCCCGGTCCACCCATATAGTAGTCAGTTGCCGAGGCTAGAGTGTAGCGTTGTCATCCACATAATGGGTGACCTCCGTCTCTATCTGTACGAGCAGTCCAAAAAGCACAGGGGGTGCGGCCATCACTGGGGTCTGGGATCTGAAAAGATGGCAACCACCGCCAGTGAGTCGAGGACTCAGTAAGCTCACCACTAAGCCAAGCGTAGGATAGAGTATACTAGCAGGTTTGGCCCTAACCAATAGTCTAGGGTTCCTGGTTACCTCACCTTGGGCCCACTCTTGCGAAGGACAGATAACAGTTCAGGGTTCGAACTAATAGTAATCCATGCAATAGTAAGATATAAACACCACACGTATGAGGCGAGAAATCAACAACCAATACCAATGAATAATATGCAATGCCAAATACACAATTAGTCAACCTCATAAGACCCAGATGGATCCTGCCCGCGTCTCATACGCATCAGGCTCGTGTCCCAACTAGCGTGTGGTACGCCTCAGGTTGACACGCTTATCTCTCCACTTCCTCGCGTAAACACGCATCGGGGCCGGCCTCCCCTTGGCACCCCTCTTAGTTACACATGCCATGCTCGCAATCATTTTCCATTCAAACATGCCTCAAATAGGGTAGGGCACAACTCTTGCGTTCTCAAGGAGTGCGCAGGCATACCAGCATAGCATGACAATCTAACATTTAGGCACACCACTTCAATCAGTGTAGACAATATGTAAGCATGAGTCAATTATGTACCCTACGCGTAAACTCGTGTTATTAGGGTTTAAACACTGTACCCTGCATAAATCAAGTTGGGTCCTGAATTTATCAAAGGCCCATTAATCCCAATTCAAGTCTTAAATGAAACTTCGCCCCACCACATTTCTTATATTAATATCCAATACATCATAAATGGACCGTAAGGCCCATGTTGGAGCCTAAGTTAATACGGCCCATTCGAAGCTTAATAACTCAATTCAAGCCCAACTGAATACTCGGCCCAACCATCCTTCATAAGCCCACATTTGATTATAGGTGACATGATTTATGAAGGCCCACTATATGATGTGAATTTCGTCCAAGACCCAAGGCCCAAATTTTACTTAAGCCCGTTAAGCCCAAATTTACCCAATTAGGCCTAAATGCACTTCCTAAGCTCACCTACTATCTTGGGCCCTAAAATTTTACATCCAAGCCCTCATACACAGCCCATTAGGCCTTAAATTTTCGTCCAAAGCCAAGCCCATCAAATTAGACCTAAGCCCATTAACCGAAACTTAACTATTTAAGCCTAAAATGGCCCCCAAGCCCATCTACCATCCATGGCCCATCATTTTACACGCCTAAGCCCATGACCACAGCTCACATGTAACACATCCAAGCCCGACCTAAGGCCACGAAACCCATATTCAGCCCGCCATGCAAGTTTATCAAGAACCGGTCTAATTTACACTAACCCTTTCAACCATTTCCATTCAATCTTCACGCACCAAGTCATCTACACGCAAACCAACTGTATATACTATATTCCTAGGCTACAATTAGGGGTTTAGCATACCAATATGGGCCGAGAATAACGACGACGACGGAGGGGACGAACGAGGCCGAAATTGGCTCACGGCCGTGGGAGGAAAGGCGGCAGCTTGGACGGCTGTTCCGGTGTCCACGTGAGTTCTCCAAGACCTAAATGTGTGAGCTTTAGATATTAGAGAGGTTGAGGGAGTAGGTGGAGCAAGCTAGAGCAGCCCGTGCTCGAGTGGTGTAACGACGACGACGGCGGACGAAGGGAGTAGAGGGCTGGATTCATCTGGTTCGTATGAGGTTAACTGCTTGGCCCAACCATCATCCTCAAGTCCATATTTAAATATTAGTGACATGATTTAGAAAGGCCCATTTGATAATATTAGTGACAAAAATTCTCAAGCCCGTTAAGCCCAAATTCTTCCTGTTAGGCCCACATTCACCTCCTAAGCCCACCTACTAACTTGGGCCCTAAATCTTTGCATCCAAACCCACATGTACATCCCATTAGACCTTAAATTTTCGCCTAAACCCAAGCCCATCAATTTGGACCTAAGCCCATTAACCCAAACTTGGTTATTTTAGCCTAAAATGGCCCTCAAGCCCATCTACTATCCATGGCCCATCATTTCACACGTCCCAACCCCCAAACACAGCCCGTAAATGTCATTTCCAAGCCCAAATCTGAATTCCCAAGTCCATGACCAGCCCATATAACCTACTACTCAAATTGGTCTATGGTTTCCCTTAGCGATTTTCACCATTTTCACCACACGTTCATGCACCAAGTGTTCACACGGCTAAACCAACCTTATATACAGCAATCCTAGGCTAAGGTTAGGGGTTTTGCTTACCTTGAATGGGTTAGACGACGATGGAAATGACGGGGACACCGAGAGGTCTAATTGGGCTCCACGGCCAACGGGAGGAAGGGACGGTGGCAAGGCTGATTCGGCGGCCTCAATGGACTCCAAGGACCTACTATCAATGTTTCTAGAGGTTAGTGTGACAGTTTGAAAATTTGACCCAATTGTCGAGATTTCTAAATGATTTGATACACTTCATTAGTACGCTCGAATCGATGCTCACTCAGGATTAGCTACCCTGGGATGACTAACCGAAGGGGAAAGGCTACCTGGGAAATTTTCCCAAACAGCCGCCCGTTGGTCTGAAAATTTGATAGAGTCGGTATTTAGTGAATTTGACCATGAAATGAATTCTGACATCAAACAATCGAATTGTTAAGATAGTCACAATGGAGAAATGGATTCAGTTGCAGAAACGTCGCCCGAAGGGCAGACAGCCGGTGTACGTAGTGAAGCAAGACGTGAACAGAAAATTACCGAAATGCCCCTGGTAAATGCTCAGTCCTTAGAATTAGATCAAATAGGATTATTTTAGAATGAATGTGATAGAACGAGACCAATTCCAGTCTGAAGTTTGTTCGCGCTCGGGACCCGATTGGTGCATTTGACACGCAAATCGAGGCGAGTCAAATCAAGTGTCACATCAATTAATGTCCCATGAATCGAATTAATCAATCAAATGTCAATCATGCACAATTTCCAAGGTTGTCCATCAATCCATCAAAGTACATATTTCATGTCACATACAATCTCACCTAATCCCACTAACTCATTTTATTTTATTCAAACCTTAGTATAATCTCTCATTTCTCTCTCTCTTCCCTCAAAGTTTCGGCCGGCCATCCCCTATCATCTCCCTCTCCCTCTCTCTCGGTGTTCCCTCGTTCGGCCGACCCTCCTATCGGCGTCCGCCACCTTCAACCGCCGCGGACCGCCTCCACCAGCCACGTTCACGCCAAGGTAAGCCCCTCGTGCTCCTTTCCTTGTTGTTCCCGTGGTCCTAGAAGCCACCATGAGGCCGACCAGACCATGACTCCTCTCCCTCTCTCGGTTGTCCAGCCGTGCCGTCCCACCATCGCCGCCGTTCGGCCTCCACCGCCACCACCCTCGCCTCATCTTCTCTTGATAAGTCTTCCAAGCTTCCTTCTCTTTAATTCCATGGCTTGGTTCTCCCATTTAAGCCCCAACCAGACCCGTTTCCTCTCCCGTTCTTCTTCGTCGTTGTTGCACCACTCAAGCTCGGGCTACCCAGGTTACTTCGCCTACTCCCTCGACCTTTCTAACACCTTGACTTAACATATTTAGGTCCTTGAGGACCCTTTGGACTGCCGGAACAGCCCGCACCACCATCTCTTCTCCTCCCGGCGGCCGTGAACTTCGAACGGCCCCTCGGTGCCTCCGCCGTCGTCGTCGTCGCTCATTCCACTTCACATAGGTAAGCTACACCTCTAATCATGGCCTAGGAATAAAGTATATGCATGTGGTTTGCTTAATCTAGGGGCCGATGCATGTAGATTAGGGGTAAATGGATGATTAATGTAGGGATTAATTAGACTAACCTTGGGGATTAGGAAGGTGGGCCGAAAATGAGGGCTTTGCAATCTAATTTGGGCTTGGAAATGTTGTTAATGGGCTGTGTAGATGGGCTTAGACGTGTGGAATGATGGGCCGAATGATATAGATGGGCTTAGGGACCATTTTTAGGCTAAATTGATTAAGTATGGGCTTATGGGCCTAATTCATTCTAATGGGCTTCATGATGGACGAAAATTAGAGTTTAATTGGGCTATAATTGTGGGCTTGGATGCAAAAATTTAGGGCCCAAGATCATACATGAGCTTAGGGAATCAAATTGGGCCTAAATGGGTGGATTTGGACTTAATGGGCTTAGGTAAATTTTGGGCCTTAGGCCTTGGACGAGATTCACATTTCAAATTGGGCCTTCCTAAATTAAATCACCAATAATCAAATATGGGCCTGAGGATGATGGTTGGGCCAGATATTTAGTTGGGCTTAAATTAGGTTACTAAGCTTGATTTGGATCGTAAGGACCATGGGCCTTAATGTGGGCTTAGGATCCATGTAAGGTGACTCAATTACATTCTAAAGAAGTAATTATGGGCCAAGGATGGGCCGGAGGTTGAAAGTGAGGGGTAGGTTTGGAATAGACTGTTGGGCCTAATCGGGCTGGGTACTTAAATTAAAGGATTCCCGTGATTAATAGGGTTACCAATAGAAACCTTAGGCAAAATATGTGGAGATTAGTGGACCTTCGATAAATCCGGGATCCAACATGAATTATACGGGGTACCGTACTTAGACCCAGATGATATGGATTTACGTGTAGGGCACATAATTGGCTTATGCTTGCGCATGGTTTATACTGATAGACGTGATGTGCACGAATGATTGATTATCATGTTATGCTATTGTGCTCGTTGATTTCTTGAGAACGCCTGTGTTGTACTCTATTGTATTTAAGGCGTATCTGGGAGAAATTTATTGCAAGCATGACATGTGTCACTGAGAGGAGTGACAAGGGGTGGTTTGCCCTGATGCGTGTTTACGCGGGGAAATAGAGAGACAAGCAGGGAGGTTGGCCCTGATGCGTGTTTACGTGGGGAAGTGCAGAGATAAGCTGGGAGGTTAGCCCTAATGCGTGTTTACGCGGGGAAGTGGAGAGATAAGCGTGTCAACCTGAGGCGTACCACACGTGGGTTGAGACACGAGCCTGATGCGTATGAGACGCGGGCCGGATCCTTCTGGATCGCATGAGGGTGGCTGGTTGTGCATCTGGCATTGTATTCTGACCATTGGCATTGATTTATTGGTTGTCCACCTCATGTGTGTGATGTTTATATTTCTTTATTGCATGGCTACTGATAGATCGACCCTCGACTTCTTGAACTGTTGTCTATCCCTCGTGAGAATGGACACCGGGTGAGGTGACCAGGACCCTAGACCACTGGTTAGGGCCAAACCTACTAGTATACTCTATCATGCACTAGGATCAGTGGTGAGCTTACTGAGTCTTCGACTCACTGGCGGTGGTTGCCATCTTTTCAGATCCCAGACCCCAGTGATGGCCGCACCCCCTGTGCTTTTTGGACTGCCCGTGCAGATAGTGACGGAGATCACCCAGCATGTGGAAGAGAACGCTACCCTCTGGCAACGGCGACTGACCACCATATGGGTGGATCAGGGCAGCCCTCTTTTTGTTCCCTATAGGTTTGAAGCCTGGATGAGAGAGGGCGAGTTTGGTTTTGAAGGTCCCCTGTGAGATGTCCCTATACCCGAGGAGGATGACCCTGGGCTCTTACGAACCTGTCACTTATGGTGGTGAGGTAGTTGATCCAAACCGATGGTGGAGCTGCTATCCCCAGGTCGCATGGAGATTGACGGACACGAGAGGGCGATGCATGGTTGCCGGTCCGAGGAGGAGTATGACCCATGGGCGGACTACAACCCCGAGGACAAGCCGCATGAGTGATTTCACCAGATGCCGAGACTAGACTATGGGTGTTAGGTCGAGTGTAGGACTTTGGACCGTAGTGTGTATTTTCTTTCTGGGGTCTGTACCTACGCTTATGTGTATATATATATTAATGTTTTATTATGTCTACCTCTTTGATTTGCTACCCCTTATCGCATGCATTTATTACGTACGGGATTGGAGAATAGCTTCCGCAGGTTTCAAGTTTGACTGATGCGTCGTCTGGTCGCGACGAAGAAATTTCCTGGGCCGTCCGTATAGTGGACCAGGCGGGCACGAGAACGATTTGTATGAGCAACGGATATCGCGGGCCCATAGGGTTCGGGGCATACAGTTCGTCAGGCCACGAAACCAAGTGGGTGGAGGTTTAGCTCGTTGGAGTTTCGTCGAAGTCTAAAACGACGATGGAGAGAGGGAGAATAATTGATCTGGTCGGGGCCTCTAGTGGACTCTAAGTGCACGAAATGAAAGGGGAAGAGGCTAGAGACTTACCAAGTGAAGATGAGATGATGTAGAGGCGGTGGGAGGCCGAAGACGGCGACGGTGACGGCACGGACGGACGGCTACGCGAAACAATAAGAGAAAGAGAGAGAATGAGGTCTGTCGTGGTCTCCAAGGCCATATGGCCTACTGAAATGAAGAGGAGTGAGGACCATGAGACCTACCTTTGTAAGGACGAGTCTGGTGGTGGCGACAAAACGGTGGCTTAAGGGAGGGCGGACAACGGCGCGATTCCTTCACGGCGACGAAGGAGAGATGAGAGGGAGAAGAAATGAAGATGATGGCGCCGAATGAATGAGAAGGAGGGAGATGGGAGATGGCCGCCGAAATATGGGAAGAGAGAGAGAGCGATGAGAGATTATACTAGCTTAATAAAATCCAAAATAATCTAGTGGGTTAGGTAGGGTTTAGGTGACATATTATGTGTACTTGAAGGACTTGATTGATTTGTATTGGAAATGTGTGTGATTGAACATTTTAATTGATTGATTTGATTGATGTGACGTTTGATTTGCCTTTTGCTTGAAATGCGTGTCAAATGGCACTGATCGGGGGGTCCCGAGTCCGACGATTTCGGACTGGAGTTGGTTTCGTTCTAGTGTGTTCGTTCCCAATTAATTCTATTTAACCTAATTCGTAAGGACTGGAGCATTTACCGGGGCATTTCGGGTACTTTTCTGTTCACATCTTGCTTTAACGACGTACACCGCTGTTTTCCCTCAGGCGAGTTCTGCAATGAATCCATTCTCCATTGTGACTATCGTAACGATTCGATTGTCTAATGTCGAAATTCATTTCATGGTCAAATCCATTAAATCATGACTCTGTCGAATCTCAGACCAACGGGCGCTGTTTTGGGAAAATTTCTCAGGTAGCTTTTCCCCCTTCGGTAGTCGACTCAGGGTAGCTAGTCCTGAGTGAGTATCCGTCAGAGGTACTAATGAGTATATCATTCATTTAGAAATCCGAAACAATAACTGGGTCGAATTTTCGATTGTCACATCTACTTACCAGTCGAACTTGAACGGTTTGCAGCTTCAGGAATTGTTCCACGATTATGATGGGTCCTGTCGCCTTCACATTACCATGCCCCATTGCCTCCATTGGCTCCATTCGCAGCGGCCAAGGCGGCTTCAGTCTACTTGGGCTACAGGGGCAGCTCTTTCTGCAAGTCCTGCCTACCCATCATGTTACGACTTCGGTCAGGACCCTCTATCATTTCTTCGATTCTAGGTCTCCCACTCAGGTGCTGGAGCCCTTGAACTCGACGCAGCTGCAATCTGCTTCCTACCCCCTATTGCTCATCTTTCTACTCATCTCTCACACCTAAACCAGAACATAATTCCCTTCGGAATTAGAACTCTAACTACCATTCAAGGCTTTCGCGCTCTATCATCGCGTCTATGACATGAATATCATGTAAAGTTCCCTGCAGCTTTAATGCAATTGGACTCAGTAGACACCTAGACTCCCCTGTCACTGTATAACCTAGGTCACTTTGTCCGCCTCCTTCACCTAGAAGCCTGCGGGCAGCCGCTTCTTGATCAGGTCTCTGCCCCGGCGACCACTCCCTGCCCTCAAGCGTCTCGGAGCGAACAGTTGTCCCAAGCTATTCCCTCCAAAGAGAGCCCATTCCCCATGTCTCATACCATGCTTCATACGGTTTTGTAGGCCATCCCATCAAACCCGTCCCATACCAGGCTGATGGTTACCTAGTCCAATAAATCGTGATTGGTTCATGCATGCACCTTTCAATCAAGACTTCATTTTTAAAACTCGATTTCATTTCTAAATCACTTGCTTTTAATGTTGGAAATCCATGCAATGATTGATGGTCAAGCAGCGCGCGACAGCTGACTAAGCATACAACCACAACCGACAACAACCATCAATCAACACTCACAATCAACAACCAGTACAGGGAAGGCTACACCACTTAGAATTAAGCTCAAGACACCTTACCTCAGTCCTGGACGCATCTGCAGATTACCATGAACAGCATAGTCTAAAGACTATTCTAGGCAATAAACTCTACTAAGCAACACATGTGCCACCAATCTCATTCTTCTACCCTCCCTAATATTAGGCCTAGGGTCTTTTATCTAATCCCCAGAATCATCAGCCTTAAATTCAACTCCAAATCTCGAACGGTCTCGTATCGAGCTGACCTTGCTCTGATACCACCCAACGGGGATGTCACACCCCGAACCCCACGGGCTCGCGACATCCCGACCATAACCATCGATTTTTCTAGCGTCCGCTCTGGTTCACGATATGCTACGGCCCAAGAACCCTATCGCGACCCGATGACGCCTCGTTCAAACGTAAACCTGCGCATAAGCTATCTCCAACCCAGAACTGAACGCATACGATATTGGGGTAACGACTAAAAGAGATGGTCCATGATAAACGTCAATAGATATATAAATAGCATCCACGTTAGGGTACACAAACCCTCAAAAGCAAATACAAGTTACAGTCCAAAAGTCCTACGCTCGGCCATGGCACTCCACAAACCTAAAA
>JAGVVM010009086.1:0-21440 GCA_019149425.1 Psidium friedrichsthalianum
CCCCCCCCCCCCCCCCCCCCCCCCCCCGCCCCCCCCCCCCCCCCCCCCCCCCCCCCCCCCCCGGTCAAATTTGCCAGAAAGTTGGTGAATTTCAGTTCAAAGCAGACGTTTAGTGCATGCCTGATTAAGCTCAATTTTAGGAGGCAATGGCCAACTGAAAAAAAATACGAGGATTTTGTCCCCCCTACTTGGGTCGAGGAATTGACGGTTTTCTTAAAACGACAAGTTCCAACTCCTTCATCAGTGGTATCAAAGACGTTAGAAAAGGTACACGTGGCAAATGACCAAAGTATTCCGCGTGGAAATCATTGACCGCCTAAAATCCATGACCACAAAGTTCGAGAATTTTTTTTTTTTATTTGCTACTGAACTCGAGATTTGATGAGGTTTTTTTTTTACAAAAAAAATGTATTTTAATTCCTCAATTGACTGAAATAAAACTTTTAAATCCTCGTTGACCAATGGCCAAAATCTTATATCTTGATCTGCACTTATCCCTAATAAATTCACTTGCCTGGCTGAAAATTCTTGAAGTTGAGATGCACAAAAATGTAGCCACTCAGGAGAAACAAGAGGATTTGGCAGATTCGAGGCCCAAAATTGATTTAAAAAAAAAAAGACAGTTTCCTTGCAATCTGTATTCGTAAGAAGGATAATTCCTGAATACATATATAAGTAATGCTCCAGGGCAAATGACTCCTCCTAAGTGATAACGCTGACTATTTAATTTAACAAGTGGGACGACATCAAATTTGCTAGGAAGCATCGCGTCTCATGGCCACCTCCAAAGTAAGGTATGCGATGACCGGGGTACTAAACGAAGAATTCCTGTGATGAGCAATCTTGCCCCATTCCCTCCTCGGATTCGTTCGTAATAGCAAGAATAATCAAATACTAGAACAAAAAAAAAAAAAAAATACCACCTCTACCTATCAGGCAATGTCGACGCGAAATTGAGAGAAATTGGGTCATGCAAGTGACCCATAGGCTATTCCCACCGCCTTCACTTGAATCTCCGTTTTGCTTCTCCATATGCAACAACCCCCAAGACTGTTATCACGTATCCGCCTATGCCCATCACTGTCACGGGATTTCTGAACAAGAGTATAGAGATCACAACAGCCACAGCACCTTTTGCATTTCCAAGTACCTGATCGATACATATTGTACAAAAAAAGTTGAATCAAATCAACATAGTTCGACCAACTTATTTGTGATGTTGACACGATTAATGCGGAAAGTGCTTTTTAGCAAGTAATTCTTAAGGTTCTCTCTGGTCTTGCTAGTTACTCTGTCATGAAGGTTGCGAAGAACAAATACTGCCACAATATAGAATCATGAAAAACTACCTGTGAAAAAAAGCCTGGACAAACTAACCAATTACTATCAGCCTTGTCTCCATAAAGTTTTGAGGGGCCTAATTTTATGTAACCAATAGATTGTTCATCAACATGCAACAGGTTTTTACTTTCTCATAGAAGAAGCTACAGATTAACAGGCCACAACATCAAAATACGAGTCGACAACCACGATTCTAAAGTAGACTTCCTTCAAAGCTGTCTAAATCAATAATTATCGACAATCCCTGCTACTGCTGTTTCACTGCGAGAATTCAATAAAAACAAGAAAAAACCATTGTTTTATCAAAACAACAGTCTATAACTTATGTTCTTCTCAACAAGTACAATATTGATTCCTTCAGTTGCTTAAACAGAATTAGGCAAGCTATGTGCTAATATGAGAATCGGAATCATGATAGAGGTCTAAACAAAGATAAAGCATGTCAAACCTGGAGCGTGAGGGCACTTGTATGTTTGGTCACCAGAAAGTTAGTTAAGTTGGCTGCATATGCAGTGGCTGAATTAATTAAAAGAAGCAGCCACATGAATTTGTGTTCTCTCCCGAGCGATAAAGTGGTCTCTAAGACATTTGGCTCCATTATGAGGGTCGACGGCAGCAGACTAATACCGCAATCGGTGACATGTACAGCAGCAGGTTCATTGAATTCAGTTTTTCCCTGTATTGTAATTAAATGTCAATTGCCAAGTCGTGATTCAAGGCTAGAGTAATTTCTCAGGAGACAGGAGAGCAAAACCTTTGAATTCTATGGCAACTCTCATAGACTCAGATTATTTGAGAAATTTTTTCATGGCATTTCATATGCATGTAGGAAGTACCTGTAATTCATGAACATTCATGGTATGCCATTGGGTCTCATAATGCATATTTGGGAATAGAATTCAACGGTTTAGGGGAGAAAGTTTCTATCTTCCAGATGGAGATAGTAAAATAGAGCAGTGTTTGTCTATTAAAGTCTGTATCTGTGATAAACGTATTTATTCCTTCATCCATCTAACATGCCCTTGCTTAACCATGAAAAGAGGCCAATATACTAGATGGGCTACTTTAAACTGTCACATGGGACTTAGATGCACTGACCATTTAAACAGCATACACCGAAGTTAAGGAACTCTTTAAAAGGGGGGTCATAAGAGGCATTTTAGCAAGCATTTACCCTCAGAAGAAAGTAGGACGCCCTGAAGTACAGACTTAAATGCCCTTGCAGCAGTTGCACTGATGAACATGATGAATCCAAACAAGTGAAAACTTGGCTCCCCCTGCCACCACCAAGAAAAATTATTATGCTCGGGAAATAAGATAGAAGGTCAATGTGGAACAAGGAGATCAACTTATTCCGTAGGATTCCAGGAAAGCAGCAGTCCCAGCTAGTTAAAGAATTCATTCATCTATCAAGAAACCATCTTTGGCACTTCAAATGATTTCTGTTTTTTTAATCATCTTTGACCAATTGACAACTCTAATGTAAAGCTTTGAAGCTCTAATTTAGACCTTAACTCGTGGGAAAGAATCACCATGTCATGCATCTTCCCTTTTCGAGTCACTTTGAAGACACCAGTGGATCCATTAAGGTAACCAAAATACTTCTACTTGGCAGGGCACCAGTTAAGGAAGTTGTAAGAGAAAATCCTCTCGTTTATTATGGTAGTCTGCTGCCGTAGGACCCGTAGCTGACGGCAGAGACTATACTCGGCTAGATGACAAACGTCTCCAAAATACGTAGAGTTCTATAGATAAATGAGTAAGCAGCAAGAGACATCAAGGTGGTCCTCATTACACAATCTGCAAAAGGCATTTCACACTATAGAAAGACAAGAAGCGTATTAGCCACAAAAACACATCGTGGCTATCTAACAAACTAAGGACTTTTCAACATCCCTAGGGGATCTTATCTCCATCCCATCTTCAATTGAACATCAATTTGTCTCTTCAATTTGTATAAAAGCCTGATGTAATGAAAAAGAAGAGCCAAAACACACTATCAATGTCCTTACATATACAAGCAACCCACTAAAAGAAATACGTCGACCAAAACTTTTGGCAAAGTGTGCATGCCAACATTATGCATCCTTTTCTGTAAGATCTCAAAGAAAGTGAAAATGTAAAATCCACATTAACCAAGAGAAGAAAAAGAGCAGTTTCTTTATAGATAAGAATAAGGAACTTTCTTCTTTCCAGAGATCTTCCTAAGGCTTGGAAAGATCCACCTCTTGTCACAAGAGATAAAATCACTTTCCATTTTTGGCAAAAAGTTTGATGCATCCCTTCTAACATAAATCTTATTGCAAAGATGTCTTTAAAGGCAACTTTTTTCAGTTTGTTTTCAGACCTGTCTCACAAAATTCAAAACACCCGATAGCTATGGTGCTAAAAAGTTAGCAAACAAGCAAAAAACTTAGCTATGATTATGAAAGTAGGGGTAATAATCTAAAGTTCAAGCTTGAGAAGCCAACTATCTATCACCTTTGTTCAGACCTATGGTGAAGGCATTGTTGCCGTTTGAGGAAATCTCCACGTGAATAACCCAATCAGAAAGAAAAAAATCCCTAAATTTACAATTTCTCCAATGGGACAACAAGAAGCAGCAGGAGTAACCTTCCCAGAGCAATAAGAACATCAACTTTAGCAACAAGAATGCAGATCTGGATCATTATCGATCGGACTATATCAAATCCTCCAACAATGCAGATCAACCTCAAATCGTTCCCAAAAACAGAATGCAACAAAAGAAACAGATGCCAAATTTAAGTGATTTAACTCGAACATGCAAAGGCATACCCCACTGGCAATTACGACGCCGGTGACAACCGGCACAAGGGCGGCATAAGTGACCCAAGCCTCCCTCTTGAACGTCATCAGGTACGCAAACACCGCCGTGAAGAAGGGCGTCGTCGCGCCCACCGCCTGATTGAACGACACCGGGAGGTACCGGCAGCGACACGTTGCCGCCCACCACCGACGGCACAGAAGACCACGCTCAGAGTCGCAATCTTGATGAACTGAGGCCTGGATTTGATCAACTGGAGCGGGACGAGCTTCAGGAAGACTATGGAGACGTAGCTGAAGGCCGCGCAGGCCGACATGTGGCACATTGTGAGGAAGATTGGGAACCGGAAGCCATAGTTGGAGAGCAAGAACTTGTTGAGGAGGATGACGCCGATGTTGGACGAGTACCACAGCGTGATCAGGGAAGCTATGAAAAGGGCTTGCTTTTTCGAGGACGACATTGGGGGATCACTCGGTGGTTGCGGTTGGATTCGTGGGCAGATCTTATAGGGTCGGGATGGGGGAAAGGAGGGATCTTTGAACATGCCCCGTTGCTTGCCGTGACGAGTCAAGCTTGTGGGGAGGGAGTCTAAATTGTAGGGTGGGCAAAGGCTGGGGCTATTGTGATTTGAACGTCATCGGTCTGTCCAATTAGGCTGGGATCATTGCAGGTGGAAGAAGAAGAAGCGGCAGCGGCAGCAGCAGCAGCGACGTCCGCTGAATTTGATTTGTCTTATGTTACATTTTTTCGTAGAAAATCATGAAGAGGGCCCATGTGGAAGACACTGTCGTTTCCAACTTGCTTTCTTTTGTTCTTGCTTCGCATGTAAAACCGGCTTTAGTAAATGTGGAAGTGTCAGTTAGCAGCGATTGTTTTGTATGACATTCTCTTCTTTTATTCTTTTAATCCTGTGAGATTCTACAATTTCTTTTATATTTTTAGGTACAGAGAGAGATTTTATTACTTTTTCGAATACCAACGAGAACCCAAATGCACATAATACATTTACTCCAAATTGATTTTTACATAAAAACGAGAAAAACCTCAAATTAATACTTCCGACCCCAATCAAACCTCCATTTGCAACCTGCAATATCCCTTAGAGTGCATTCATGTCCAGAGTGGTAAACAAAATTGTAAGATAAATCTGATGTGGAGAATGACAGATCCAAACGAGATCCGACTTGTAGTTGCAGGTGTATTGCAACTTAAACAAAAAATTACATGAAATGCTAATGGAAGATAGATTTGAATTAACGGTACCCGTTTGGAATTTTTTCCAGACGAAAATTAATTTGAGATAAATGTATTATGAAATGTAAGTTTGCAACTTTCTACGTTATTAACCCTCTTTCTTTTATTTTTCCGGTGACCTTGCATCAAACATTTTGAGCTTCTTTGAAACCCAAAATCTCAATGTTGACTCCTCGGCCAACCCTAGAATAGAAGTCATTATACCAATTGCGTGCTGCATGGCAAAAACGCGTTTCCTCATCGTCAATATGTTAGCTCACAAATAATTGTGACCTCCCAAAGAAGTAATGGTTTCTTGCCGACGGCACTCGCTAGAATATCTTGAAAACTCTCAGTTGCTAGTCGCAAATGGTCCCGTGACTTAAACAACTTAACTACGGTTCAACCTAAACTTAGGTGGTTTGTTAAATGGGTATAAGGTGATTATGTATCGCAATAAATGAGATCAACTTATGCCAACACACATGAGCATGGAATTCTTTGTTTGGGGAGTACTCTAATCAGTCACATGCCGTGCATGATCCTTGATCAAGGAAGATGGGAAGATTCTTTGAATTCACGGAAGTGTTCTGACTTCTGCTTAATGCTGTTGACACTAAATGCTGTTTTCCTTTTCAATCATAATTTCATCCAAAAAAAAAAGAATTAGAGAATAACTTTAGTCCCTACAAAATAATTAAATCATTTTCATATGGTCTGCACTTTTAGTATAGTTTTACCTTTTGCATTCATGCATTTGCATTTGGACCGGCGGCGGATGAGAAAGAACAATTTTCAAAAATAAAAAATCATTTTTCAAAAAAATCCTTAATAATATACGAGCCTGAGTTGATTTGTTGAGCGAAAGCAAAGATATCGGTCGATCTTTGTGAGAAATGGTTGGGATATTAACTGATGTGATTTGAGCAAACGGTAGGGTATTTTACCCTATTTTGTGAGCAAAGCTTGGGATATCATTAGTTGTATTTATTGAGCAAAGGAGGGGATTAGCTCACTCGCTTATAAAAGGGGATGACACTCAACTCATATGGGGCCATGAGAGTGGTACACGAGCAGAAGAGATCGGCCACAAGGGAGAAGGTGAGAGAGAGAGCTTAAGCTTCGGTGCAGCACCTCCCTCTCGACAATCCCGACTGCTCTGCCATTTGCCTACCGCCACTGTCACGGGTTCTACTCAGCCCCGATCGTGCTATCCCTGACTTGGAGGTGCCTCGGTGTTCGTTGCTTCGCTTCAAACCTTTTGACCCGACAGTTCTTTGATCGCCACATTGACTGTTGCTGCCATTTGTTGCTTCCTGGTCGTCCTTGCCTCTCCACCTGGTGCCATTTTTGCTCCTGTGTAGTGCGGTCAAAGTTGACTCAAAGCTCCTGCACCGGTCACCCAAAGGCATTTAGGATTCTTGCCGTTATATCCCTAGGTAACTGGAAGTTGTTGCTTAGCCTCTCCCATTCAGCTATTATTCCTGCCATCGTATTGATGTCCCTCACTTGGAAGGACACGAATTTCACTGTTGGAGCCACTGGTGGTAAGAAATCAAGTAGTGCTCGGTCTTTCCCTCAAACCAATCGAGATACTCGAAGTTTGATGCAAGCTCTGGAGCGAGGATTCAAATTGGAAACGTAACCTTGCAAATTAGCAAACTTTCTCAAAGATGGGCTCCTGAGGTGGTCCAAAGTCCGGATCTTTGAAGACGCTTCTGTTCGGAGATCAATTTGCTGCTGTTTGTGGCTAAAAACATCATTATTTTTTGGACAGTTTCACTAATTGTCGGTGCAGGTTTTACCTACTGTCCGTGTTGATTCTACTGCTGTTTACGCAAGATTTCTTCACTGTTTTTACGCTAGTTTAAGGTAGATTCATGCTCGTATTTGTCGTTCCAAGTCAGCTTCGATAAGCTGCAAGTTTGCCTTCATCAAGCCCTTAAGCATGCATACTTCTCGTTTTCTGTGGTCCAAGTACACAAGCTTGTTTCGTCAAGTTTTCATTCCGCTTCAAATTAGGTAATTTTCTAATTTAATATTCTAAATATACTTGAATATTTGCTGAATTTCTATGGATTATGGTTGCCTCGTGATTTTCAAACCTGAAAGCAATCTTTTAAAATTGTGCATACCTTGAGGATATTCGGATATTTTGATTTGGATATTTGTCTTGTGGATTGATTTTAGTTGAAATGTTGGAATCGTATCTTGAGAAGATATCATACATGATTTTTTGGAATATTTGTCAATATTTTGGGGAATTTTGTATAATCTCATTATAATTCAAAATTTATTGAAGATACTCAAAGATATCCATTAACAGGTATTTCGATTAGGAAAATTTTCTAATCTGCAACTGCATACATGAAAATAAGTCTATCTATGAGGCTTTAGATGAAATTATTTCCATAGTGGGTATTTCAAATTTAGGGATCGATCTATTAGGTTTTAAATCAAAACTTAATTCGAAAGAAACAACGATTATTATTTTTCAACTGAAAGATTGCAACTTGAATTTAATTCATTCATAAAAAACCAAAAAAATAAAAAACAAAAAAATCATAAAAATAGAAAATTCACAAAAAAAAAGTCTCATGGCTCATCTCTTAATTTCACCTCATAAAAAAAAATCATAAAAGGAAAAACTCAAAAAAAAATGCACCTTTGATCCTTAAGATAGAATTCATCAAGAATTGCTAGATTAAGCATTTCATGAAAGTGGTATCGAAAGGGCGTTGACAGAAATATTAGCGTAACCAAGCCCCGAACTCATTGATATCTGGTTCATAGAAATAAAATATTTCTCTCAAACTTTATTTAGTTATCTAATCAACCTACCCAAAATGATTAGTGGCGACTCTAAGTTAAAAATCTTTACATATTAAACATTAAACCTAGTTGTGATTTGGTAGGGCTTGGGAGAGCTCGAACTAGATTAGTTAATTTAATTAATTAATATGGTATCCATTAACCTAAAATTAAAAATTCGATTTTTTGGTCACGACACATGCTATTTCTAGGACTTAAGGGACAGATCATATACGATACGTATGAACGTAATAATCCCAACAATTTAAAATTGACTTGCCATGCTAAGGACCAATGTCAATCTTTGCCCATACACCTTCAGGGAAAAATAGGACATTTAACCCCTTAATGTAGATTAAGCGGTAACCATGATGAACTTGCAAACAAACAACAAAATTATGAAAAAGGGCTAAGCTGAATACGTAAATTTAATATTGTTAATCTATTATCCCTTTTTTTTTACCAAATAAAAAAGAAAGCAAAACTCTTGGAGGCATTGAAAAGAATCTAGTGTCCAAAAGGGCTTGAGATAATAGAAACTTACACTTTGCGATTAGAGGAGCAACATCCCACAAAGGCCATTTGGCCACTGTTTTAGGGAGGCAAATAAAGTTATTGATTGTTAATTAAGGCTTAAAGATGCAGTGCCCTACTTGTAACTGGGCCTCTAGAACTCCTCAAGCTCTCTGCATTTTGTTTGTTCGGATGCTTCTTTAGGTTGTAATTGGGCTCCGCCCTTAGATTAATGAAAAAAATTACCAAAAAAAAACTTATCGATTAAAAAAGTTAGAAAGTCGGTCAGTAGGACGATTACTTCTTCAAAGGTTATATTGCACTTTGAAATCACAAAATTTAAGTATATACAAATTTACCATTTCAAGTTGATTGAAAATTTTGAGAGTAAATTTTACGGCATTGACTAGGTGAATTCATGCACGTGGCTTGGCGATCGACCCACATGCGAATCGCCGTATGACCTAGTGAAATAATTTTATGTATAGGCCACCCTATTTATCTATATAATGTGGTTTCCTTATCATTTAAGCACCGTTTAATTTGTGAGGAATAAATGATTTAAAAATATCTTTCAATAACATTCACTTGTATTGGTTACAAATATAAATGAATGAAAAATATTTTTGTTGTTCACGGAATTTTTACACGTGAATTATTGTTTGATAATGAAAACATTCTCATTGATTAATTATTTCGAGCGAAACAAACAATCACTTTTAATTTTCCGCCAAACAAACGGGATCCTAGAAAAGGTGGCCTAGCTACATAGGTTAAATGTTATTGAATTGAGTGGTGGCTTGCAAATTGTCGTAAAGATTTGCTTATCATATTTTTGACAATTGTTGGGCTACGTAGAGTTTCGGTCCTTCAAATATTCTTGCTTATACTTATTTTCCCTAATGTAGTCCTCTATATAGCACAATTTGGGCAATTAGATTCCTTCTTTCATCAATCAAATAATAACATGAAAAGTATCAAAAAAGTTATAAATCCACTGTATTAATACCAGTTTAGTCTTAAACTTTTCAATTTGATCAATTTAATCCTAAACCTTTTACATTGATACCAATTCAATTCATCCGGTCATTTTGATTAGAAATCACTGACGTGAATGTCGCCATCTTACATGGCGTGACCGAAAATTGACATTGACATTTTAAATATTTTTAAAAGATTATTTTCTTCTTTTTTTCACTTTGGCTTTGGCCAGCGAGGATCACCGGTAACCTTTGCTAGATTCGAGCGAGGGCTTTCTTGATTGTGGGCTAGGCGGCTCTTGCCAGCCAAGTCAAAATGAAAAAAAGAAAAGAAAAATGTCATAAAAAAAAAGTCCACGTCAACGCTGAACACATCATGTAGGACGTTAGCATTTACTCAATGATTTCTAACTAAAATTGAGCAGATGGACTGAGTCGAAACCAATTTTTAGGGCTTCTAAGGGTGAACTTGCTAGTGTCCTAGGGATTGACCTGGTGATACTACTAACTTAATTACCCTAATATTTGTATTTTTCCACAGAACTGAATCCATAGAAACCTTGCTTAGTACCATTACTATAAGTGGTGAATGATTGGTATGAAGGATCGTTGCAACAGTTTCACATGAGATTGCGATAAGTCCTTCTACTTTGGAGGCTTGTTCTTGGTCCCATGAAAAGGCTTCCAATTAAAAGATGTATGATTGAATTGAGACTAATGTAATAAGTTTAGGATTTTTTTTTATACCTATCCCTATAAAAACACAATTAACAAGGCAAAATTTGAGATGTTTTGTTGACTTGGCTCCACATCAACATGAAGGCCTTGTTTGGTAACAATTTTGTTCATGGAACAATTTCTAAGGAGAATTGATTTTTTCTGATTCTATTTTGAAACAGTTTCTAAACAAAGAACGTATTTGGTAGCTATGCAAATTTCTGTTCTCGAGAACAAAATTTCTATTCCCCTTTTTTTATATATATTTTTGTGTCATTATTGTCAAAATTACTTGAGGTTTACCATAATGTTTGTGGCAAATTGCACAATATTGTAAATGAACAAATTTAACTTCAAAACAAGATATTGCAAATAGATGATGTGTGGATTAGGATTAGGTTTTGCTTTGTCTTCGTGATTGAGTTGCCTTCATATTACTCATGTATAAATCACCGAGAAAGGCTCCCAAAATAATAGTAAAGTCAAACATAAAAGTACGTTCCACTTCGCTTGACAATGCCCTCGAGTGTTTGCCATTAGCAGATGACAATATATCAAGGACAACCACATAAATCTTTATATACATTGTAAACAGAATAGAAGCTTGTCATCAGTGGTAGTTTTTGGCTCTTGCACAAAGACTGCCTTGTCCGATGGTCCCATCGGACAAGGCAGTCTTTGTGCAAGAGCCAAAACTACCACTGATGACAAGCTTCTATTCTGTTTACAATGTATATAAAGATTTATGTGGTTGTCCTTGATATATTGTCATCTGAAATGGCAAACACTCGAGGGCATTGTCAAGCGAAGTGGAACGTACTTTATGTTTGACTTTACTATTATTTAGGGGAGCCTTTCTCGGTGATATACATGAGTAATATGAAGGCAACTCAATCACGAAGACAAAGCAAAACCTAATCCTAATCCACACATCATCTATTTGCAATATTTGTTTTGAAGTTAAATTTGTTCATTTACAATATTGTGCCAATTGCCACAAACATTATGGTAAACCTCAAGTAATTTTGCACAATAATGACAAAAAAATATATATAAAAAAAGGGGATAGAAATTTTGTTCTCGGAACAGAAATTTGCATAGCTACCAAATACGTTCTTTGTTAGAAACTGTTTCAAAATAGAATCAGAAAAAAATCAATTCGCTTAGAAATTGTTCCATGAACAAAATTGTTACCAAACAAGGCCTTCATTGTTGATGTGGAGCAAGTCAACAAAACATCTCAAATTTTGCCTTGTTTATTGTGTTTTTATAGGGGACAGGTATAAAAAAATCCTAAAACTTATTACATTAGTCTCAATTCAATCATACATCTTTTAATTGGAAGCCTTTCATGGGACCAAGAACAAGCCTCCAAAGTAGAAGGACTTATCGCAATCTCATGTGAAAAACTGTTGCACCGATCCTTCATACCAATCATTCACCACTTATAGTAATGGTACTAAGTCAAGGTTTCTATGGATTAGTTCTGTGGAAAAATAAAATATTAGGGTAATTAAGTAGTAGTATCACCAGTCAATCCCTAGGACACTAGCAAGTTCACCCTTAGAAGCCCTAAAAATTGGGTATCGACTCAGTCCATCTGCTCAATTTAGTTAGAAATCATTGAGTAAATGCAAACTGTCCTACATGATGTGTTCAGCGTTAACGTTGGACTTTTTTTATGACATTTTTCTTTTCTTTTTTTCATTTTGACTTGGCTGGCAAGAGCCGCCTAGCCCACAATCAAGAAAGCCCTCGCTCGAATCTAGCAAAGGTTACCGGTGATCCGCTGGCCAAAGCCAAAGTGAAAAAAAGAAGAAAATAATCTTTTAAAAATATTTAAAATGTCAATGTCAATTTCGGTCACGCCATGTAAGATGGCCGACATTCACGTCAGTGATTTCTAATCAAAATGACCGGATGAATTGAATTGGTATCAATGTAAAAGGTTTAGGATTAAATTGATCAAATTGAAAAGTTTAAGACTAAACTGGTATTAATACAGTGGATTTATAACTTTTTTGATACTTTTCATGTTATTATTTGATTGATGAAAGAAGGAATCAATGCCCAAATTGTGCTATATAGAGGACTACATTAGGAAAATAAGTATAAGCAAGATATTTGAAGGACCGAAACTCTACGTAGCCCAACAATTGTCAAAAATATGATAAGCAAATCTTTACGACAATTTGCAAGCCACCACTCAATTCAATAACATTTAACCTATGTAGCTAGGCCACCTTTTCTAGGATCCCGTTTGTTTGGCGGAAAATTAAAAGTGATTGTTTGTTTCGCTCGAAATAATAATCAATGAGAATGTTTTCATTATCAAACAATAATTCACGTGTAAAAAATTCGTGAACAACAAAATATTTTTCATTTATTTATATTTGTAACACCAATACAAGTGAATGTTATTTGAAAGATATTTTTAAATCATTTATTCCTCACAAATTAAACGGTGCTTAAATGATAAGGAAACCACATTATATAGATAAATAGGGTGGCCTATACATAAAATTATTTCACTAGGTCATACGGCGATTCGCATGTGGTCGATCGCCAAGCCCGTGCATGAATTCACCTAGTCAATGCCGTAAAATTTACTCTCAAAATTTTCAATCAACTTGAAATGGTAAATTTTGTATATACTTAAATTTTGTGATTTCAAAGTGCAATATAACCTTTGAAGAAGTAATCGTCCCTACTGACCGACTTTCTAACTTTTTTAATCGATAAGTTTTTTTTTTGGTAATTTTTTTTCAGTAATCTAAGGGCGAGCCCAATTACAACCTAAAGAAGCATCCGAACAAACAAAATGCCAGAGAGCTTGAGGAGTTCTAGAGGCCCAGTTACAAGTAGGGCACTGCATCTTTAAGCCTTAATTAACCAATCAATAACTTTATTTGCCTCCCTAAAACAGTGGGCAAATGGCCTTTGTGGGATGTTGCTCCTCTAATCGCAAAGTGTAAGTTTCTATTATCTCAAGCCCTTTTGGACACTAGATTCTTTTCAATGCCTCCAAGAGTTTTGCTTTCTTTTTTATTTGGTAATAAAAAAAGGGATAATAGATTAACAATATTAATTTACGTATTCAGCTTAGCCCTTTTTCATAATTTTGTTTGTTTGTTTGCAAGTTCATCATGGTTACCGCTTAATCTACATTAAGGGGTTAAATGTCCTATTTTTCCCTGAAGGTGTATGGCAAAGATTGACATTGGTCCTTAGCATGGCAAGTCAATTTTAAATTGTTGGGATTATTACGTTCATACGTATCGTATATGATCTGTCCCTTAAGTCCTAGAAATAGCATGTGTCGTGACCAAAAAATCGAATTTTTAATTTTAGGTTAATGGATACCATATTAATAATTAAATTAACTAATCTAGTTCGAGCTCTCCCAAGCCCTACCAAATCACAACTAGGTTTAATGTTTAATATGTAAAGATTTTTAACTTAGAGTCGCCACTAATCATTTTGGGTAGGTTGATTAGATAACTAATAAAGTATTGAGAGAAATATTTTATTTCTATGACCAGATATCAATGAGTTCGGGGGTGGTTACGCTAATATTCTTCAACGCCCTTTCGATACCACTTTCATGAAATGCTTAATCTAGCAATTCTTGATGAATTCTATCTTAAGGATCAAAGGTGCATTTTTTTTTTGAGTTTTCCTTTTATGATTTTTTTTTATGAGGTGAAATTAGAGATGACCATGAGACTTTTTTTTGTGAATTTTCTATTTTTATGATTTTTTTGTTTTTTATTTTTTGGTTTTTATGAATGAATTAAATTCAAGTTGCAAATCTTTCAGTTGAAAAATAATAATCGTTGTTTCTTCGAATTAAGTTTTGATTTAAAACCTAATAGATCGATCCTAAAATTTGAAATACCCACTATGGAAATAATTTCATCTAAAGCCTCATAATAGACTTATTTTCATGTATGCAGTTGCAGATTAGAAAATTTTCCTAATCGAAATACCTGTTAATGGATATCTTTGAGTATCTTCAATAAATTTTTGAATTATAATGAGATTATACAAAATTCCCCAAAATATTGACAAATATTCCAAAAAATCATGTATGATATCTTCTCAAGATACGATTCCAACATTTCAACTAAAAGCAATCCACAAGACAAATATCCAAATCCAAAATATCCGAATATCCTCAAGGTATGCACAATTTTAAAAGATATGCTTTCAGGTTTGAAAATCACGAGGCAACCATAATCCATAGAATTCAGAAAATATTCAAGTATATTTAGAATATTATGAATTAGAAAATTACCTAATTTGAAGCGGAATGAAAACTTGACGAAACAAGCTTGTGTACTTGGACCACAGAAAACGAGAAGTATGCATGCTTAAGGGCTTGATGAAGGCAAACTGGCAGCTTATCGAAGCTGACTTGGAACGACAAATACGAGCATGAATTACCTTAAACTAGCGTAAAAACAGTGAAGAAATCTTGCGTAAACAGCAGTAGAATCAACACGGACAGTAGGTAAAACCTGCACCGACAATTAGTGAAACTGTCCAAAAAATAATGATGTTTTTAGCCACCAAACAGCAGCAAATTGATCTCCGAACAGAAGCGTCTTCAAAGATCCGGACTTTGGACCACCTCAGGAGCCCATCTTGAGAAAGTTGCTAATTTGCAAGGTTACGTTTCCAATTTGAATCCTCGCTCCAGAGCTTGCATCAAACTTCGAGTATCTCGATTGGTTTGAGGGAAAGACCGAGCACTACTTGATTCCTTACCACCAGTGGCTCAACAGTGAAATTCGTGTCCTTCCAAGTGAGGGACATCAATACGATGGCAGGAATAATAGCTTGAATGGGAGAGGCTAAGCAACAACTCCAGTTACCTAGGGATATAACGGCAAGAATCCTAAATGCCTTTGGGTGACCGGTGCAGGAGCTTTGAGTCAACTTTGACCGCACTACACAGGAGCAAAAATGGCACCAGGTGGAGAGGCAAGGACGACCAGGAAGCAACAAATGGCAGCAACAGTCAATTGTGCGATCAAAGAACTCGTCGGGTCAAAAGGTTTGAAGCGAAGCAACGAACACCGAGGCACCTCCAAGTCAGGGATAGCACGACGGGGCTGAGTAGAACCCGTGACAGTGGCGGTAGGCAAATGGCAGAGCAGTCGGGATTGTCGAGAGGGAGGTGCTGCACCGAAGCTTAAGCTCTCTCTCTCACCTTCTCCCTTTGTGGCCGATCTCTTCTGCTCGTGTACCACTCTCATGGCCCCATATGAGTTGAGTGTCATCCCCTTTTATAAGCGAGTGAGCTAATCCCCCTCCCTTGCTCAATAAATACAACTAATGATATCCCAAGCTTTGCTCACAAAATAGGGTAAAATATCCCTACCGTTGCTCACACATCAGTTAATATCCCAACCATTTCTCAACAAGATCGACCGATATCTTTGCTTTCGCTCAAAAAATCAACTCAGGCTCGTATATTATTAAGGATTTTTTGAAAAATGATTTTTTTTTTTGAAAATTTTCTTTCTCATCCGCCGCCGGTCCAAATGCAAATGCATGAATGCAAAAGGTAAAACTTACTAAAAGTGCAGACCATATGAAAATGATTTAATTATTTTTGTAGGGACTAAAGTTATTCTCTAATTCTTTTTTTTTTGGATGAAATATATGATTGAATAAGAAATCAGCATTTAGGTGTGTCAACAGCATTAAGCAGAAGTCAGAACACTTCCGTGAATTCAAAGAATCTTCCCATCTTCCTTGATCAAGGATCAATGCACGGCATGTGACTGATTAGAGTACTCCCCAAACAAAGAATTCCATGCAATGTGTGTTGGATAAGTTGATCTCATTTATTGCGATACATAATCACCTTATACCCATTTAACAAACCACCTAAGTTGAGGTTGAACCGTAGTTAAGTTGTTTAGTCACGGGACCATTTTGCGACTAGCAAGCTGAGAGTTTTCAAGATATTCTAGCGAGTGCGTCGGCAAGAAAACCATTACTTCTTTCGGGAGGTCACAATTATTTGTGAGCTAACATATTGACGATGAGGAACGCGTTTTTGCCATGCAGCCACGCAATTGTATAATGACTTCTATTCTAGGGTTGGCCGAGGAGTCAACATTGAGATTGGGTTTCAAAGAAGCTCAAAATGTTTGATGCAAGGTCACCGGAAAAATAAAAGAAAGAGGGTTAATAACGTAGAAAGTTGCAAACTTACATTTCATAATACATTTATCTCAAATTAATTTTCGTCTGGAAAAAATTCCAAACGGGTACCGTTAATTCAAATCTATCTTCCATTAGCATTTCATGTAATTATTTGTTAAGTTGCAATACACCTGCAACTACAAGTCGGATCTCGTTTGGATCTGTCATTCTCCACATCAGATTTATCTTACAATTTTGTTTACCACTCTGTTGGACATGAATGCACTCTAAGGGATATTGACAGGTTGCGAATGGAGGGTTGATTGGGGTCGGAAGTATTAATTTGAGGTTTTTCTCGTTTTTATGTAAAAATCAATTTGGAGTAAATGTATTATGTGCATTTGGGTTCTCGTTGGTATTTCGAAAAAGTAATAAAATCTCTCTCTGTACCTAAAAATATAAAAAGAAATTGGTAGAATCTCACAGGATTAAAAGAATAAAAGAAGAGAATGTCATACAAAACAATCGCTGCTAACTGACACTTCCACATTTACTAAAGCCGGTTTTACATGCGAAGCAAGAACAAAGAAAGGCAAGTTGGAAACGACAGTGTCTTCCACATGGGCCCTCTTCATGATTTTCTACGAAAAAATGTAACATAAGACAAATCAAAATTCAGCGGACGGTCGCTGCTGCTGCTGCCGCTGCCGCTTCTTCTTCTTCCACCTGCAATGATCCCAGCCTAATTGGACAGACCGATGACGTTCAAATCACAATAGCCCCAGCCTTTGCCCACCCTACAATTTAGACTCCCTCCCCACAAGCTTGACTCGTCACGGCAAGCAAGGGGCATGTTCAAAGATCCTCCTTTCCCCCATCCCGACCCTATAAGATCTGCCCACGAATCCAACCGCAACACCGAGTGATCCCCCAATGTCGTCCTCGAAAAAGCAAGCCCTTTTCATAGCTTCCCTGATCACGCTGTGGTACTCGTCCAACATCGGCGTCATCCTCCTCAACAAGTCTTTGCTCTCCAACTATGGCTTCCGTTCCCAATCTTCCTCACAATGTGCCACATGTCGGCCTGCGCGGCCTTCAGCTACGTCTCCATAGTCTTCCTGAAGCTCGTCCCGCTCCAGTTGATCAAATCCAGGCCTCAGTTCATCAAGATTGCGACTCTGAGCGTGGTCTTCTGTGCGTCGTGGTGGGCGGCAACGTGTCGCTGCGAGTACCTCCCGGTGTCGTTCAATCAGGCGGTGGGCGCGACGACGCCCTTCTTCACGGCGGTGTTTGCGTACCTGATGACGTTCAAGAGGGAGGCTTGGGTCACTTATGCCGCCCTTGTGCCGGTTGTCACCGGCGTCGTAATTGCCAGTGGGGTATGCCTTTGCATGTTCGAGTTTAAATCACTTAAATTTGGCATCTGTTTCTTTGGTTGCATTCTGTTTTTGGGAACGATTTGAAGGTTGATCTGCATTGTTGGAGGATTTGATATAGTCCGATCGATAATGATCCAGATCTGCATTCTTGTTGCTAAAGTTGATGTTCTTATTGCTCTGGGAAGGTTACTCCTGCTGCTTCTTGTTGTCCCATTGGAGAAATTGTAAATTTAGGGATTTTTTTCTTTCTGATTGGGTTATTCACGTGGAGATTTCCTCAAACGCAACAATGCCTTCACCATAGGTCTGAACAAAGGTGATAGATAGTTGCTTCTCAAGCTTGAACTTTAGATTATTACCCCTACTTTCATAATCATAGCTAAGTTTTTTGCTTGTTTGCTAACTTTTTAGCACCATAGCTATCGGTTGTTTTGAATTTTGTGAGACAGGTCTGAAAACAAACTGAAAAAAGTTGCCTTTAAAGACATCTTTGCAATAAGATTTATGTTAGAAGGGATGCATCAAACTTTTTGCCAAGAATGGAAAGTGATTTTATTCTCTTGTGACAAGAGGTGGATCTTTCCAAGCCTTAGGAAGATCTCTGGAAAGAAGAAAGTTCCTTATTCTTATCTATAAAGAAACTGCTCTTTTTCTTCTCTTGGTTAATGTGGATTTTACATTTTCACTTTCTTTGAGATCTTACAGAAAAGGATGCATAATGTTGGCATGCACACTTTGCCAAAAGTTTTGTCGACGTATTTCTTTTAGTGGGTTGCTTGTATATGTAAGGACATTGATCGTGTGTTTGGCTTTCTTTTCATTACATCAGCTTTTATACAAATTGAAGAGACAAATGATGTTCATTGAAGATGGGATGGAGATAAGATCCCTAGGGATGTTGAAAAGTCCTTAGTTTGTTAGATAGCCACGATGTGTTTTTGTGGCTAATACGCTTCTTGTCTTTCTATAGTGGAAATGCCTTTTGCAGATTGTGTTAATGAGGACCAACCTTGATGTCTCTTGCTGCTTACTCATTTATCTATAGAACTCTACGTATTTTGGAGACGTTTGTCATCTAGCCGAGTAAGTATAGTCTCTGCCGTCAGCTACGGGTCCTACGGCAGCAGACTACCATAATAAACGAGAGGATTTTCTCTTACAACTTCCTTAACTGGTGCCCTGCCAAGTAGAAGTATTTAGGTTACCTTAATGGATCCACTGGTGTCTTCAAAGTGACTCGAAAAGGGAAGATGCAGACATGGTGATTCTTTCCCACGAGTTAAGGTCTAAATTAGAGCTTCACAAGCTTTACATTAGAGTTGGCAATTGGTCCCAAAGATAAGATGATTAAAAAAAACAGAAATCATTTGAAGTGCCAAAGATGGTTTCTTGATAGATGATGAATTCTTTAACTAGCTGGGACTGCTGCTTTCCTGGAATCCTACGGAATAAGTTGATCTCCTTGTCCACATTGACCTTTATCTTATTTCCCGAGCATAATAATTTTTTTAGGTGGTGGCAGGGGGAGCAAGTTTTCACTTGTTTTTGGATTCATCATGTGCATCAGTGCAACTGCCCTGCAAGGGCATTTAAGTCTGTACTTCAGGGCGTCCTACTTTCTTCTGGAAGGGTAAATGCTTGCTAAAAGCCTCTTATGACCCCCCTTTAAAGAGTTCCTTAACTTCGGTGTATGCTGTTTAAATGCGTCAGTGAATCTAAGTCCCATGTGACAGTTTAAAGTAGCCCATCTAGTATATTGGCCTCTTTTCATGGTTAAGCAAGGGCATGTTAGATGGATGAAGAATAAATACGTTTATCACAGATACAGACTTTTAATAGACAAACACTGCTCTATTTTACTATCTCCATCTGGAAGATAGAAAACTTTCTCCCCTAAAACAGTTGAATTCTATTTCCCAAATATGCATTTATGAGACCCAATGGCATACCATGAATGTTCATGAATTACAGGTACTTCCTACATGCATATGAAATGCATGAAAAAATTTCTAAATACTTCTGAGGCTATGAGAGTGCCATAGAATTCAAAGGTTTGCTCCCTGTCTCCTGAGAAATTACTCTAGCCTGAATCACGACTTGGCAATTGACATTAATTACAATACAGGGAAAAACTGAATTCAATGAACCTGATGCTGTACATGTCACCGATTGCGGTATTAGTCTTGCTGCCGTCGACCCTCATAATGGAGCCAAATGTCTTAGAGACCACTTTACGCTCGGGAGAGAACACAATTCATGTGGCTGCTTCTTTAAATTAATTCAGCCCACTGCATATGCAGCCAATTAACTAACTTCTGGTGACCAAACATACAAGTGCCCTCACGCTACAGGTTTGACATGCTTTATCTTTGTTTAGACCTCTATCATGATTCCGATCTCATATTAGCACATAGCTTGCCTAATTCTGTTTAAGCAACTGAATGAATCAATATTGTACTTGTTGAGAAGAACATAAGTTATAGACTGTTGTTTTGATAAAACAATGGTTTTTTCTTGTTTTCTTGGAATTCTCGCAGTGAAACAGCAGTAGCAGGATTGTCGATAATTATTGATTTAGACAGCTTTGAAGGAAGTCTATTTTAGAATCGTGGTTGTCGACTCGTATTTTGATGTTGTGGCCTGTTAATCTGTAGCTTCTTCTATGAGAAAGTAAAAACCTGTGTTGCATGTTGATGAACAATCCTATTGGTTACTAAAAATTAGGCCCCTCAAAAACTTATGGAGACAAGGTTGATGGTAATTGGTTAGTTTATCCAGGCCTTTTTTTCACAGGTAGTTTTTCATGATTCTATATCGTGGCAGTATTTGTTCTTCGCAGCCCTTCATGACAGAGTGACTAGCAAGACCAGAGAGAACCTTAAGAAATTACTTGCTAAAAGCACTTTCGCATTAATCATGTCAACATCACAATAAGTTGGTCGAACTATGTGATTGATTCAATTTTTTTGTACAATATGTATCGATCAGGTACTTGGAAATGCAAAAAGGTGCTGTGGCTGTTGTGATCTCTATACTCTTGTTCAGAAATCCCGTGACGGTGATGGGCATAGGCGGATACGTGATAACAGTCTTGGGGTTGTTGCATATGGAGAAGCAAAACGGAGATTCAAGTGAAGGCGGTGGGCATAGCCTATGGGTACTTGCATGACCCAATTTCTCTCAATATTCGCGGTCGACATGTCTGATTAGGTAGAGGTGGTATTTTTTTTTTTTTGTTCTAGTATTTGATTATTCTTGCTATTACGAACGAATCCGAGGAGGGAATGGGGCAAGATTGCTCATCACAGGAATTCTTCGTTTGGTACCCGGTCATCGCATACCTTACTTGGAGGTTGCCATGAGACGCGATGCTTCCTAGCAAATTTGATGTCATCCCACTTGTTAAATTAAATAGTCAGCGTTATCACTTAGGAGGAGTCATTTTGCCCTGAAGCGTTACTATATATGTATTCAGGAATTATCCTTCTTACGAATACAGATTGCAAGGAAACCTCGTCTTTT
>JAGVVM010009088.1:0-16622 GCA_019149425.1 Psidium friedrichsthalianum
TGATAGTTTAAAATTAGGTGTTACTATCAACAATTTCTCTACTAATCAACACAAGTCATCGAGTTCATGCGCCGTCATTCCGACCGCAATCTTGATCCCAAGGTTATACTAGGTTTCGGTAAATCGAAATCAACTCCATCAAATCAAGTACCATCCTAAATATTAAAATTTTCGAGAATGTCGTTGTCTAAATGGAATTGTTTAAATTCAATATGCCTTGTCATATTTGTATGTCTTTTCATATCACACATGTCGTTATTGGTTTGCACTTTTTTCCTGCAATTTTTTTCTCTTTAAAAGGATCCGAACTTCAGATTGCGTAGACTCGCCCCCCACTTAGTGGTGTAAGTCTCATGTATTCCAATCTTTTGTATTGTTGTTTCTGTATTTCAAAACCCCAGAATTTGTGAGGCGAGTCACCTTGCCTGGAGGTTCTTTATTTCTTGCTTTCTATATTTTTTTTCTCGTTTTAATTTTCATATTACCAAACCGTAGAATCGTGGGTCAAGCTCCTACTGGATGTTCTTTATTACTATTTTCTGTATTTTATTTTCTGCAGTTTTATTTTCATATTTCCAAACCTTCAATCGGTGGCTCGAGCCACCGGCTAGAGGTTCTTGATTTTTCCTTTTTGTACTCATTTTATGCGTTTTGGTTTTCTACACATCGAAATACAAAATTGGTCACGGGCAGAGTCCCGCTGTAGGATTTTTGATTTATCGTTTCTATATATCCGTGGTGGGGGGGGGGGTTTAATGATTTTGGCAAGTTATTGGTTTAGTCCTGTGACGATTATACGGAAAGAGAACCAGCACACCTAGAAATCACAGTTAAGTAATGATAAGACCAGGTAGCTAGTGTGGAGGCTTAGTATCACAACACTGTACAAAGGCGTTAGCTCACTCCTTTTTTAGCTTTAGAGGCATTTTTCTATGCTTATCTTATATGACTTGTTTTTATATCGCATCTTTTAATCATTAGTTTTTATATTGACACTCTTTTGCATCGTCATCTTATTTAATTCGAACATATCAAAAATGTCATTCATGTGTGTTTTCATATAGTATGCTCATGCATACTTGCCATACCTCATACATACTCTTATTGTCATTTTCTGTATTTTTCAATCCGAACCCCAGATCGTGATAGTTTCCACCTCCTACTTGATGGTGTAAAGATCTATTTATTTGTTGACTGTGTTTTTGTGATACGCATGTCGTATTCATATGTCACGTACACATGTTTACGTACGTCTGTCGTATTCGTTATTGTCATTAATTTATGCATATTCATCCAAAAAATTCAAAAGAAAAAGCTCAAATTAAGAAATGGGCCATTTCGACTGGACTTTCCTATTTTGGGGATGATTTTCCTTCCTACTTTTCAAATGACGATTTTGCCCCTTATAGGCAAATTGTGCTGAAAATTTCAGAAAATTCAGAAAAATCTCAATATTAGGAAACGGCCATTTCGACTGGCCATCCGATTTTGATGATTTATTCCGTGTCGCGTCCCATGTCCGCCGTTCATTGTCGTGTACGCAGTGTCGGTTCGTACATCTACATATCTAAGTCGCGTTCGCATACGTATTTGTGACATCCAGGAAATTCGCCCTAATTATTAGGATTTCCAGTATAGAATGGAATATATTTCATTAATATGCTCTAATCGATGCTCCCTCAGAATTAGCTACTCTAGGACGACTGACCGCAAAGGGAATGGCTCCCTAGGATACTAAAATACGTGGATGCGCGTACTTTTTTCTAACAGCCGCTCATAGTCTGAGGTTTCAACAGAGGCCGTTACTTAATGGATTTTTGCCCGAAATGACAGTCTAATTTTGACAATCGAGATTTTTCATGAAGGTCCCTAATGAAAGAAATGGATTCAATTGCAGTAGCACCGCCCAGTTGGGCAGACACACCGAAGAAACTTACTAAGCACGACGTAAATTTGGGATTTTACCAAATTGCCCCTGGTCTATGCTCCTTCCTTACAATTACGAATGATTAGAAGTATGTTAGAATGTGCGGATCAATGTAGTAGAATTTTTAGTACGAGGTTCGTTCGCATGCCGGGGACCCGATCGGTGCATTGGCACGCATCTCGAGGAAATGTCCCATCAGTCATCCCATCACTCAGTCTCGTCAAATCATCATGTCAAATCATATCATTTCAAATTAAATCAGTCAATCCCCAAGTGCCCATCAAACATCAAAAACCCCATAAACTACTCCCCCTAACCCACTAACAATTTTACAATTTTGTCTTCATTCCATTACCTATAATCTCTCACTTCTCTCTCTCTCCCTCATTTCCTTCTCTATTTTCGGCCACCTCTCCTCCTCTTTTCTTTCCCCATTTCGAAGCCTATCTCTCCATCTTGCGTTTTCGCGCGTTCCAGTGCGGCACCAAAAACAACGAAAAATGCTCGTTGAGCTCGTTCGGAGTCCAAACGACTCCCCGTTTTCTCTCACGTGACCATAAGATAAGAGCTTCGAAGATCTACAAGCCTTTTCCCAGATCTAGCTTCGAAACCTCTGAACTGAAGCCAAAAACGTGACCCTCTCCAGCTCGATTTCCCAGCTACCACCCAACTTCAATCCCCGTTGACAAAATTCGATCATTGGATTTTCGTAATTTTTGATATGTAATAGATCTATCCAAAGTATTTCATAGAACTTTGTTTTACTTTGATCCGATATCATTTTGGCCTCCGTTTAAGCGTTTCCGTCACGGTCGTCGAAATGTTTTTCATGGTCTGTTTCACGTTTTGCATTCCGTGGACATAATCTGACCTTGAGGACCTAGGGAACTTTACATTTATGTCATGGTCTTGTTTTCTAGCTTGATTTGGCCTCAATTTGGCTCTTAATTAGCCCCTTGCCGCCGTGTTTCTTTCTCTTGGCCGCGAGCTTCGTTTTAGCCGTCGGACGTTCCCGTCGTCGTCGTCGCTTTCCACATTCCATTCCGGTAAGCAAATCTACTAATCCTAGCCTAGGAATAATGTATTGGATTTGGTTTGGATGGTAATATGTGGCTTGTGTGGAAATGTTAGAAATTGTGGAAAATAATTAGACTGGTTTAGACTAAGAGCCAAAGGGGCTGATACGTGGGCTTAAGGGAGTGAGTGTGGGCATGAGGATGATACTGGTGGGCTGTGGAGATGAGTTTGGGTAGTAGATGTTAGAGAACAATATTGGTATTGGGTTAATTAGTTGATTTGGGCTTAAATGGGTTAAGTGGATTTAATGGGCATAGGTCATGATCTCATGGGAAATGAGTTGGGCTTGAGAATTGGGCATAGTGGGCTGTCCTTAAGAATGAATTGAGTGAAAAATCTTGCAAACCCAAATAGGTTTGTTATGGGCCATGAGTCAAATTGGCTTAAATGGGTTAGTTTAATAAATGGGCCTAAGGTGTAAATTCTTGAGTAGAGATTTGGGTTTAGTTTAATGGGCTTAGGAAATGCTCAAGGATTGATATGAGGAGATGTGAGCCCAAGAGAGGCCGCGGGCCGTAAAGCAGTGAATTTGTAGTTTGGCTTGACATGGATAAAAGAGGCCCAAAGAGTTTAGCTCGTGAAATTGAGCGAGGCCAGTCGATCTTGATTTGAAAAAAAAAAAAAATTAGGCCATGGATGATTTAAGTGTTAAAATTTGGGAGCCCGAGTGTGATTGATAGGCCATGAGGAAGGATGAAACCTAGATTGAGCTTGAGATGAAATTGGGCCGAGACAGTTAGGCTGTCTAAGTTCGATGCTTCACGAGTAAATTATTGAGCATATGCCATAATGATATGTTATTACTTGACTTGCAACATGCCATGTTATGTACGTACATTGAATGATTCATTTGGAAATTGTGCTCTATGCCTAGGACGTGTTGCCCGTTTATTGTACACCTAATATGGGCATGTGGTATCGTGACGTGCATTGATTTACTTTGGTGGCATGGCATGCATCCCACATGCGCGAGTATAAAGGTGAGATGGCCCTATAGCATGTTTACCTAGGGGATTGGAGAGATAGCATGCCGATCCGATGTGTGGGGTCATGGCACAGTTGCAGAACAGACGTACGCGGCACGGGGTAGTTGAAGTGATAAGCATGCAGGCCCGACGTTTTGTGCTTGGGCTGGAGCACGGGCTTGAGGCGTACGTTACGCTGGCCAAAAACCAGTGCAGTGTCAAATGGTATTCTGATACCGAGCATTGAGCATCCTACATTGAGCATCGACCATCGAAACCGAGTTTGGAAACATGGCATGTTTTGTTTATATATGTGGCACATAAATTTACTTTCCAGCTATGCATGACTATTAAGTTGATTGAGCCGTTGTGTAGTGTACCCTATTCATGTTATTATTGAGGAGCTAAATTAGAAAGTGCCGACTAACCCTAGAGTCACCTGTTAGGGCCGAACCGATGAGCATACCTTATCCTATGTTAGGATTAGTAGTGAGCTTATGAGTCTTTTACTCACTGGCGTTGGTTGCCAATCTTTTCAGACCCTCGACCCGTGATGAGCATCCCCCCGATACTTTTGGACTCCCCGTGGAGGTGGAGACAGATGTGAGACATTATGCTGAGGCCCAATGGCACTATATGGGCTAGACACTAGACCACTGTATGGGTAGACTATGGCAATCTGCTCCTGATACCTCATAGATACGAGGCATGGATGGTTAAGAGAGACCAAGTGTTCACGGGACCGGTAGAGCCTTCGATGTCTCGATCAAGGAGATGGGTGACCCCTTCCTTCTTCATCCCATTACCTTGGAGGAGGTCATTGATCTTGAACCGAGCAAGCAGCTACCACCACTAGGGCGTATGGAGATTGATGGCCACGAGAAGGGAGACCCCATGGACACCGAGCTTTCCTTCACCTGAGTTTGAGGAGGACCCCGAAGAGAGGCCATTGGCAGTCGGACTGGAGCGACACTGACCAGGAGTAGACCCCTAGGTTGAGATGTCTAGCCGAGTGTGGGATTTTGGACCGTATAGTGTATTTTCCTTTTGATTGGTCTGTACCCTAACGCTTGTCATATATATAGATATTGGCTATTATTGTTGATCGTTTATCTTTTGTTTTCTACCCCATCATTGTGTGTGTGCATGTATGGGTTGGAGTTTAGCTTCTGCAAGTGTGGTGAGTTTGATAGGTGCGTCGTCTGGCCGCGACAAATTTTCCTGGTCGTCGTAGATCGTGGGCCAGGTGGATGTAAGTTTGGTGGGATGTCGCGAGCTCGTAGGGTTCGAGGCGTGACAGTATTCGTGTGTTTTCGTATCAGCATGTCGTTTTCGTACGTCTTCGAATCCACATGTCTTATTCATACATCTTCGTATCCGTCTGTCTGTATTCGTATACCTACATATGCATGTCCACGTACGTATGCCGTATTTGTGTGTCCACGTTTGCATGTAACGTACGTTCACGTTTGCATGTCACATTTATATATCCATGCTTGCATATTCATGATTGCATGTCCGCGTTCGCATGTATACGTTCGCGTGTCTATATTTGCATGTTCACTTTTTGCTTATCCATGCACCCATTACCATCCATGCATTCCATTTAAAAAGCAAAAAAAGAAAGAAGAAGAGAAGAAGAGAACACCTTACTAGAGCTTTAGGAATAAACCAAGCTTGAATTGCCAAATTAGGATATCCATGGAATTAAGGTACCGAAAGGGCATTAGTTTAATTAACTAGTGTAACCAAGTCCCGAATTCATAATCTCTAGTTCGTAGAAGTAATTTAGTTCTCCCCCTAATTTACTTATGTTTCGAATCGACCTACGAAAAAATGATTAGTGGCGACTCCAAATTCTAAAATCATTTGAACAGAAACCAAAGTTGCGATTCTGTAGGGCTTGGGAGAGTCCGTATTAGGTTAGCCAATCTAATTAGCCTGATAATCCTTAATCCTGGAATTTCATCGCTTGATTTTTTAGGGTTGCGACACCCACCTTCTGCTTATCAGCATTATCTTCTTTCTGTTCCACGTTTTCATTCTCAACTCGTGATTGGTTGAAGAAATGCTTCTAGTTTAGTAAATATGAATAATCGAGCATTTTTAGAGATAAGGAGATGAGAAATTAGAGAATTGCGAGTTTTGTTTGACATTGCTTCATAAAGTCTTGCAGATCTTCGACCAAAAAAAGAAAAGTCTTCTAGATCTGACTCAGGACAAGCTTTGAGCTTAAGCGGCCATGGTGGTTGCCAGCTCCGAAGCAGATCCGACCTCAAAACTCATAGTTGCCATGGACAGCAGCGACGACAAAGCTCCCGGAGGTCCAAGTGGCAGTGAGCAGTGACAGACAAGCTCTGAAATATTTTTGGTCGAGGGATGGCGAGGTTGAAGATGATGAACAATAAATCGCAATCTACAGTAACTTAGTTTTAATTTTTTTCATATATGGCACCACGCAAGTGCCGCCACATCAGATTTTAATAGAGATTTCTAACAGAACCCTAACCTTAGGTAAATGTGTCACGTTGATAGAAGTTTGGATTTTGGGTGTCACAAAAAAAAGTTTGGAATAAATGTGTCATGATAAGTATAATTTAGAGTTTTTGGTGGCATTTTCCCTTCTATTAATGAAAATAAAAATTGAAGTGCATCTTAGATGTACAAGTTATGAAAGAAGGAAAGAAAGCAAAAAACAAAGAAAAACATGACAATATTGCAAACCAAGATTCTAACCCGAATAAAAGAGTACAGGATATAGGCAAACCAAGATTCTAAACTTCTTGATAATGTAAAGAGGAGCCATAATTCTTGCAAGGAGTATTGCAACATAATCGAATTAAGAATGAACATTACACTCAGCGGTTGCCACATACTCATGACACAAGATGTCTTAGAAAAAAGGAAACATCAACAGAAAAGCAAGAGTAATGGGGGAAGCGGCACTTGATTAACTGGACTGAGAGTTCATAGATTACTGTAACTCACGTTACTCTAACGCCTAGACCTCCTAACCTGTCAAGAATGGAACCCATGAAACACCGAATAGGAAGTAACAACAAATTTGAATAAGCGAGAAAATGACACCACATATGCCATTACTTTCATTCGATGCTTACTTGAGTGATGTAACTTTATTTTCACTTGAGTGACATATGATTTTGCATTCGATCATTCGAGTACCATAACTTTTTAAAATCAATCGAAAGTTATGGCACTCAAAGTGAGCATCTTTTTCCTAACAAAGAAAAGAAAAATTGAGCATCTTTTAAAAAATTATAATACTCCAGTGGTTGGAAAAAAAGAGAGAAGAAGTCATGACCTTCAAGTGAATGTTGTACAAAAGTTATGATACTTATGTCCATATCCCGTGAATAAGCAGTAGTAGGTGTAGGATATGTAGAGGAAAAATCACGGAGATTGCGAGGTGTAAAGTATAAGAGTGGCTTGTTACACAATGGATGTGTTTATTTTCTGCGACTGAAGATGAAAACTCCTATCAAAATCTCGATGAATCTCACAAACTATCGTTCTAGCAAACTAATGAAGCACACACAAGGCATGAGCAATTACACCAGTCATAACAGTAATCGGTATTTTTGACATACCTATATAATAGCAATAGAAAAAAGACCGGATGAGATAAGCTCTTACAACTTACAAGTAGCAGGTTTCCTAGTAGCAGAAGCTATCGTCTTGTTTCAGAACTTGCTTGCATTGACCCCAAATGGATCTAAGGGTCACGCTTTCCACTTAATCACATTCCAAACCCACTAATGAGAAAATTCTCAAGAAGAGAAGCCAATACAGCCCAGGCGTAAAATCACGACTGATCTTCCCACTTCGTCGCAATGATCAAAGAGGCAGCAACTTAAAACTTATTTTATATCTAATTGGGGATAAGGATATGTTGAGAGCACGTAGTAAAAGTCCAATACCTTCACTCAGGAGATCGCCAAAAGGAACCCAAATCTAAACCTTTCAACATATTCAATTAGATACGTTTGTTGAGGAGGTGCCTCCCAATTGGAGAGGCCAATGCAATGATGTGTATCTGTAATATGTGTAGTAGGTGTGTAAAAGGAAAAGAAACAAAAGGAAAGAAAATCATGAGAGCGTGAGATGAAGCGAAGTGATCTTCTCACATCGTTAAGGAAAGAAGGTCGAGAGACAAATCAAAGTGATATTCTCATATTGTACAATTCCGATTGGGATTGCATTTTCTCCTATGAATAGGAGTCCTTCTCGGTGAAAGAGATTTGAGAAAAGAGGTACAAAAATATCATAGTGTAGCAGAAGAAACAATCATTTCTTCTTTCCAAAGAATTTTGTTGAGTGAGTTATCTGGTTTGTGAGAGGTTTAAATCCACAAATTGAAGACACCATATTTGTTATATAGTGAGAGATCTACCCTAGGGTGAAGGTGTATCTTATTATTTATGATAGTGGAAGTTTCAAGTGGACTACGGTCCCATGGTTTTTCCCTCACCTTGGAGGGTTTTCCACATAAAATTCTGGTGTTATTTATTATTCATCTTTATTACTTTCTTCCAATATTTTATCCTATTTAATTGTCATAGAAATACTAGTGGGAAAGTTATCTAGGCATCCTTGCAAATACCATTCATTTTTCCCAATATGGTATAGAGTAAGGTTGTTCTATGTTTTTATTTTTCTATGCAGAACTAAGTGGAGTAGAATCTTGGCAACATGATAAAATTGACGCATTCATTATACGATTTGGAAACCAAAAATGGAGGATCTATTGATCATTAAAGACCTTGGAAGTTGACCGTGGTACTAATGGAGAAACCCAGTCCTGCAGCGGAAGACCAATAGATAGCATCCGATCCCGTAGCGAAAGGCAAATCGACAGTGTTGGCCAATGGCAAACCAATGACCATTCCAAAGGTGAGTGAATGGTGCTCAATTGAAAGTGCGCTGCTCAAATCCAGCAATGGATCAACAAGAGCATTTTCCAAAATTTGCTAATGAACATGATGTTGGTGTTCTTCGGCAAAAATTGGAGAAAATGTACGCAAGGACAACTGCGCAAAATAAAGCAAATCACATGCGATGGCTCGTGAATTTGAAATACAAAGATAGGCACAGCGTCTAGGAACACATGAGCAACTTTCAAAGTATGGTAGACCAATTCAATTCTATGAAGATGACATTAGATGACGAGTAGCAGGCATTGCTGCTGCTCATCTCTTTGCCTAATAGTTGGGACACACTTGTTGTGTCGATCAACAACTCATCTCTTGATAGGAAGCTTACCGTTGACATGTAAAAGATAGAATGTTGAATGAAGAATCCCAGCAGAGAGAGAGTGGATTCAACCCCAATTCTGAGGCTCGTCACTAATCAACAAGAAAATCAAGAATGAAGAGAGAGAAGCAAAAGCCAAAACTCTCGGAAGCAGCAAAGAGGAAGATCCCAATCCTAATTCAAACAAGATAAGAAGTGCCATCATTGTCACAAATTGGGAAATTTCGTCCGAGAATGCAGAAAGCAAAAGGTAGAAAAATCTAGGTATAAGTATCATAGAAGAGGTAACGATAACCAGACGAATGACACCAGAAATATCACAGATGAGGTAATCATTATTCAAAGTGATGATTCCATTGATCTTGCACCCAAAGATTCAACATCGGTAGTTGACACCGGCGCATCCTACCATGTTACGTCTCATCAAGTTCTCTTCACATCTTGTACCACCAGCGACTTCGGTTTTGTAAAGATGGGAAACGGCGGTACATTCAAAATTACTGGTATAAGTAATATTTATTTGGAGACTAATATTGGATATAGGTTACTATTCAAAGATGTGAGACATATTCTGAACATATGCCTCAATCTTATATCTGTAGGCAAGTTCGATGACGAAGGCTATAACATTTACTTTAGTGATGGGAAATGGAAACTAACTAAAAGTAATTTGGTGGTAGCTAAAGGAGAAAAGACACATGAGTGAGAAAGGACTCAAGATTCTCACTAGAAATCAAATCCTACCCGTAATGAACGATACACCATTAAATACTTGTATTGACTGTATTATGGGAAAACAACACAAAGTAGCATTCTATAACCCCCCCACCCCCCCAATCTAGAAAAGTTGAAGTTCTAGATTTAATACACATTGATGTAGAACACTTGGAGGTACTCTCTATTTGTAACATTTATTGAAGACCAATCTAGAAAGGTGTGGGCATTTGCTTTGAAAGCTAAAGATCAAGTGCAGGAAATCTTAGGCAATTTCATATGAAGGTTGAAAGAGAAATAGGCCAGTGATTGAAGTTTGTATGCTCAAATTACTATAGCAAGTACCGAGGACCATTTGAGTATTATTACAAAAGTTCCAAGATTAGACTAAAAAGATCCGTACAAAAAACACCTCAACACAATAGTGTGGCAGAGGGATAAAATGGATCATCTATTAAAGAATTAGATGCATGCTTTCTACTGCAAAACTACCAAACCACTTTTGGGGTGAGGCAATAAGGATGACGGTGGACTTAATCAACTTGTCACCTTCAGCTCAACTTGACGGTGATATACTGCAAAGTGTTTGGACAAGTATAGTACCCAAAAACCTCCACCTTCTTAAAAAAGGATTTATATTAAGTTAGTATGAATTATCAAAAGATTATTCAAGCTTGATAATATTTTTAGGAACACTATGTGTTTAAATTGGATCAAATATGTGCGAAATCGGGACAACTAGGGATAGAATTAGACCGCACGTGGGGACATGTGTCAACATGTAGTAGTCTATATGTCCACGTGGCAAGTACATGGCAGTATCATAGACATGTATCACCAGCAGCAAGGCGGCCACATGGCGGCTCGCATGTGCCCCACGTGGCAGCTTGCTTGCGTGACACCTGACTGACCATGTGTCAAGCATGTAGCCAGCATGTTTGACATGTGTCCTAGGCATGACACATGTCATCCATATGCAACTTTGGTTGTTGACTCACCTAAGTGGACTTATAGTTAACTTAATTTTCTATAAATAGAACCTAATTTGTCAGAGCATTTTCTTTCTCTTCTCAATTTGGCCGACTATAGCTCTATCTCACCGTTGTCAAGATTGATTTGAAGCTTGTCCAAGTAGAATCACACGCCTAAGTCAAGAAGAAAGGCCAATCCGAAATCATTCATTCTTTGTTTTTATACTATTTTCTCAAGAAATCAAGGCAAGTCGATTTCTAATCCTTATTACTAGCCTATCTACACTTCGTTATTGTAGACATTGTGATCTGTATGGGTGTTATTGTGATTATTTTATTTGAAAAAATGTTATTGTGGTGGAATCGATGAAATGAGTATAAACTTATGTATATTACATCTGAAGATGGTTAACCTCATTTACAATCTGGTCATTCTATAGCTGGTTTAGTCATTCAGCCTAGGGATCTCTTTATAGGGCTTTGACTCCTATGATTAACCATTTTTAGATGAGGTAGCCCAAGATGGTTGGAGTACTGGAGGCCATGGATGATGATTCTAGAAATCGGGAGTAGATTACCCTCTTTTGTAAATCCTTCTAGTTGTTTTCATCTTTGAAAGAAGTATTGTGCAAAAACTGGCTAAAGATGTATATGTAGAATGAAATTAGCTGATAAGAAGTTTTTGGTTATTATTCTTGTATCTAGTTTGTAAAACCCTATAATGATCATACCCTTTATAGGCATACCTGCCATTGATTGTGTTGTCATGCACTTATGTTTCGTATGGCTGTCCTAACTGATTTTCAATTTATTCTTCTGCATGCGCCATTATAACTCTAAAAAGTTTAAGGAAGAGAGTGTGGTAAGTGTAAGCTTGGAGGTAGCATACTGGGGCACTACAATTGGTAAAGGTGCTTCTTATGGCCACTTGAGGTGTTCGGCTGCAGAGCATTTGTTCATATTCCTAGGGATGAGATATCAAAGCTAGATGACAAATCAAAGCAATGTATCCTCTTGGGCTATGCTCATGAAGAATTCGGCTACAGACCCTGGGATCCCATCAATCGAAAAATAAATAGAAGTAGGGATGTGGTATTTCTTGAAGATCAGACAATCGAGGACATTGTGAAACAGAGAAATATCAATCAACAAACGAATACCTCATTGATCTTGGCCCAGTTGCTCCTCCTATCAATCTTAATAACAAGTAAGCTGAATCTAGCATTAAAGGTGTGACTATTTCAACTAATGTTGAACCAATTGTTGAACAGGTCCCACCAGAACCTCAATTGAGGAGATTAGCCCATGAACGACAATCTAGTTGTAGATATTCTCCAAATGAGAATATGATGCTCACTGATTGGTGAGAACCAGAGAGATACCAAGAAATTGTGTTCCATGAGCACAAAGAGAAGTGGTTAAAAGCTATGCAAGAGGAAATGAAAATCCTTAGACGAAAATCATACTTATGATTTAGTCAAATTACAAGAAGGAAGAAACTCTCTCAAGAGAAGTGGGTCTTCAGATTGAAGACTAAAGAAGATAACTCACAACCACAATGCAAAGCAAGGTTGGTTGTGAAGGGACTCACTCAAAAAAAAAAAAAAGGTATCGACTTTGAAGAGATATTTTCACCAGTGGTTAAAATTTCATCTATCCAAGTTGTTCTTGGCTTGGCAACAAGCTTGGACCTAGAGGTCGAACAACTTGATGTGAAGGCTGCATTTTTACATAGAAATCTTCATGAGAAGATCTACATGGATCAACCATAATTTTCAAAATCAAAGCCAAAGAGAATCTTGTGTGTAGACTGAGGAAGAGTATTTACAGGCTCAAGCAAACACCAAGACAATTGTGCACAAAGTTTGATTCATCCATGCTAGAAAATGGTTACAACAAAACCACCGATGGTCACTACATGTTCGTTAAGAATTTACTAATGGTGACTTTCTCATTCTTTTGCTTTATGTTGATGACATGATAATTGTTGGTTAGGATAAAAGCAAGATCATCAGCTTAAAGAAGGAATTGGGCAAGGCCTTTGCGATGGAATTAGGACCCACAAAACAAACTCTTGTGATGGAAATATTCCAAGATAGACAGAACTATAAACTCTGATTATCTCAAGAATGATATATTGATAAAGTTCTCGAAAGATGCAACATGAATAAATCCAAAGCAACTAGTTCTCCACTTGCAAAAACACTTCAAGCTTAGTGTGGAGTAGTGCCAAAATGTGAGATGGAAAGGAAGGAAATTGAAAAGCTTCCTTATGTGTCACGGACCGGTTATGAAGGGTTAGCTTGTGTAGTGACTTAGGCATCCTTAGGATCGTTGGAGCGCCCAAGCTAAGCCTTTTTCCACTTGGATCTTGTAGAGAGACAATTCTAGAGAGAGAGAGACTCTGGGAGAAGGCTTTGTATTTCTTTCTTGTGGATGATCAAATGAGCAGGAGAGCTCCTCTTTATATAGTAGAGGGCCTCGGATTATATTGCATTTGAGCGCGAAAGCCTTGGCCTGTGTCATTTTCCCCCACTCATTCGAGCGCCATCCTCGATGCTCTTCGCTCAGGGTTGAACTTATAGCATTCGTTTTCTTCTAGCTGCTCACCTCTTTTCCTGGGTTGATGGCTTCTTTTGACTTTTGTTCTCTGTCCACAAGAGCGCTTCTTTTCCTACTTCGGGACTTAAGGTTTGGTCGGTGCATCAACTACAACATGAGTCATTGGTGGCTTGTTCTTTGTTTTGGCCGCTTGAAGGTCTTTTATCATCTGGAAACAGCACATGGATTGGCATCATGTTTTGGGTTTGTATGGGTAGCTCCCAGTTTTCCTTTGGCTTCTCTAAAAGTCGGACTTGTGATTAGGCTCGGTCATGCATCGAAACTCTTGGCTTAGCACCCACGAGTTGGATCGTGGAGATACTTTTCGATTCTTTCACCTCAATGTGCATTGTCACCACCGTCAATCATTCATGGTGGTTATGGTGATCGACTTAGTTCTCAAGTCGACGATCGCATTGGCTCTGTCAAAGAAGTCCATGCCCAAAATTAGGTCATAGTCGTCGAGCAGAATTACCTTGAAGTTTAGTTAAATCTGTTCCATTCGCAAACTTGAATCGTGACGCCTCGAGCAACACCGGTAGCTAGTTTGTCATTTGAGTTGATTGTCTTGTACTAACGCTTAAATGGGTCTATACAAAGTCCCAGCTACTTCGTTGCTTCACTCGAGAGAAAATGTTGGTCGCCCCCGTGTCCACCAAGCCTAGAGGGTCTTCCATATATCGTGACGTCCACGAAGCATAGAGTCTTCACGCGTGGGCGGGATCGTTAGAGGTGATCCAGTCCGCATACTATTGATCTTTTGTATTGTACTGAGTCGCACTTCCCTTTACTCTTCTTTTTGCTCTCTCTTCTTACTTTTCTCGGAAAAACGATGGAGTATAACATTTTCCCTGGTTTTCTTTGGACAAAGCTGTGTCTAATGGCCCGCCTTGCAGCAGATCTCGCATGGCTGCGATAAAGGCTTGTTTAAACCTATCTCCTGGTTGATGTAGTTGTTTTGGGTGTCGGCTTCCCCACAATGTTGGTAGGGAAGCTTTGTCACGACCTAAAAAATGGAATACCATAGCAATTAATTAAATTAACTAACCTAGTTCAAGCTCTCCCCAAGTTCTACCAAATCTTACTTAGGTTCAATGTTTAAACATTAAAGATTTTTTCTTTGAGTCGCCACTAATCATTTTATGGTAGGCTGATTATATACCTAAATAAAAGTATTGGGAGAAATATTTTATTTCTATGAACCAGAGATCAGTGAGTGTGGGGACTTGATTACGCTAATCTTTTATCAACGCCCTTTCGGTACCATTTTCATGAGAATGTTCAATCTGGCAATTCTTGATGAATTCTAAGTTAAAACTCAAAGGTGATTTTTTGTTGGCTTTTTTTTTTTAATATTTTATAATTTTTTGTGAATAAATTTCATTTTGAAATTTATGGAAAAAATGAAGAAAAGGGTTTTTTTCGATTATCTTAAAAGATTCGGTTTTTAATTTTGAAATAATCCCAAAAATTTTAAGAAAATCTATTAACCCTAAGTCTACATTTTTTAGAGAATGAAACGGATTTGATTTTTAAAGAGAAACCTATCTTCCTAAAGAAGATGAGATTTGGTTTTTAAGAAATCATATCTACTATATCTTTTAAGAAAAATCTTCTGAGATTTTTTGTGATTTTTGATTTTTATGAATGAATTTAAATTCAAATTTTAAATCTTAAAAAAAAAATCACAATTGCTTACGAATTAAAGTTTCAATCTGAAGCTCTGACAAATCGACTTTAAAAATTGAAATATCCGTTATGAAAATAATTCTATCTAAAGCCTGAGAGATAGATTTATTTTTCATATGTGAGGTTGCGGATAGGAAATTTTCCTAATCAATCATATTTTGATATATTTTGGATATCTTTGAATCCTCTTTAGGATCCTTTTGAAAGTTTTTTTTGTTGAATTAACCAACTTTAAACATGCAAAAAACAACACTTATGCAAAAATGATACAAAAAAAATGATATCCAAGAAAAAAAATGTAGATTTGTGGTAATATGCAAAACATGAAATGAAGCATAATGAGGAAATGCCATGGATGCGTGCGTGTGATGGTATAAAGTAACGCAAGCTGATTTTTTTATCATCAAAATTTTGTATTTTGCTTATGCGGAAAAATCAACTTAAAATTAAGCTCAAATGACGCATAAATTGCAATGAAAAGAAGTTGGGAATTTCCCTACAAAGCCAAGCAACGTTTGCACCAAATTGTTAAATGATTGCCGAAAATGGACATTTTGGAGGCTTGGACAGCGAGAATTCGTAACAAAAGATTGGATCTCCACAACAACAAATTTTGCACCGAACCATGGTGAGGGTGAATAATAAGCTAAATAGCACGACACTGAATCAAAAAAATTGGACTGATTAGCAAGGAAACAACAATGTCTTTTTTTCTTATTTCTTCGGGGGCTATACAGCTCTTCGGGTTCGCAGTGGGTCTCGGCTAAGGATGAAGAACCGAACTCCCTTTTTTTTCTCACCTCTAGCCATTCGTCAATGAATGTGGAGTTGCAAGGCTGGAGGATTATACGGCGGTGTAGCAAAAGATTTTTCGGGAGCGAAAGGATAGCGCACATGAAAATCAAAGGGTTAGTTTGAAAAATAGAGAAAAAAAAAAAGGCTTAACGTCTCTCTCTCATCCAAGTCACAGCACGTTAAGATCTCGTCCATTGCTCATCTCCTCTCTCTCATCAATCGAATGATCGTCTCTCGCTCATCTCAGGTATCTCATTCTCCACGACTCTCTTCGGTCGATCGGTCTCATACCGCTCTCTCCAGGAATCTCTCTCTTCTATAAAAACCCTTTTTTGCTTTTTTTTTTACTTTTCAAACCTATTTGCTTTTCTCTCTCTTTTCCCCCCTTCTCCATCCCATTTTTTGGTGTCAGACACATTTTGTTTCCTCATTCTTTTTTTCTTTCCTAATAACTCCACGCTTACGTGACAGAGCACGGTGCCGCTTCGGCTCCCTCAAGGGGAGGTATCCCTCAGAAAACTTTGCAAACTCACGGAATCCGCCCTAGTGGTATGGCTCTCTCACCAATGTTCACCGAAAACCGAGGAGAGACACGTCTCCTCAACAGCAACC
>JAGVVM010009089.1:0-12578 GCA_019149425.1 Psidium friedrichsthalianum
GTCCATGCTCTGATCCCGGCCCTTGATCAGCATCTGCATGGAGGACGGCATCGTCTCGTTGGTCGTCGTCGTCGTGGCCATGACGGATATATAAACTCTAGAGAGAATATACCGCTGGGGGTTTTGTGCTATTGATATAGCCCTGAGTCTGGTCTCTTTTAATCGGAACGATAGGTGGAGTAAAGCCTTTGGAATGAATCGACTTCCTTGCTTCAATTGTAATTTAATGTTTCCTACGTTAAAAAATAAAAAATAAAAGCTTTGGCCTCCCTTTTCCTTTTTAACACTTTGTCTTGCTAGGAAGGTGCCCGGTACAATGCAAGGAGCTTTTGTCCGTGTAGGCTACGTATGGTACCTTTTATAATCCCGAAATAACTTTTCAAACAAAAGTATTTTTTTTTCATTTTTGTTCCCGATAACGATTTTTAAGAATAGAAATAAATTTGGTAACTGCATAAAATTTCTATTCTCATAACAAAAAAGAAATAGAAACGTGTTTGATAAATACAAAAAAATTATGTTCCTAATTTCTCCATATAATTTTATTTCTAATTTTTTTTAAATATGGATGAGATCAACTATAAAAAAAAAAATGAAAGAGAAGACGAATTGAAATAGAATAATGAGAACATGAAATATGTCTTCTATATATTAGAAAAATTACAATTATGAGTCATACATAAATATTTGTAAGTAGATAAAAATATGATTACGTAATTAAAAAATACAAAGCGACGAAATTCTAAACATATCGTAATCCCTTGCCATTTTATTTGCAAGATTTTAATGGAGACCCAAATATAAAACTGATGTAACTAATAATTTATTTATTAATAGTGTCATTACTCATCATACATTGTCCTGTTTGGTTCAGTTTTGGGCAAATATTTTTGAGAAAACGCAAATACTATTTGGTAAATTGTAATTAAAAAGTGCATTTGGATACAACTTTAAAGTAAATGTCGTTTGGTAAAAAAATACCCTTTGTAAATGATTCGATTTTTCAATTAATTTTTGTTATTTATAAATTTTTTTTATTTTAATTATTTTTTGTATTATTTCCATTTTAATTATTTTAATTATTTTAATTATTTTTTAAAAAAATATTTTTTTTATTTTTAATTAACTTTTTAATTATTTTTAATTATTCTAATTTTTTATTTTTTATTTTTTCAAAAAATATTTTGTTCTTTAATTATTTTTAAATTTTAATTAATTTCCTGAAAGTGTTCCTAATTATTTCTAAAAAAATATTCAAAAGATGTTTCTAAAAAGTATTTAAAGTACACGGAAGCAAGTTTTTTTATTTTTTATTTCTAATTTAAAAGTATTTTTATTTATTAATAGTGTTTTTGAAACACTTTAAAAATATTTTCTTAGTATACGTATTTCTATTTTAAAGTGTTCTTGAAACACTTTAGGAATAAAAATATTTTTTCTAGAGTCCACCACCAAGCACTCGTAAAATATCCTTATAGGAGTCCACCGTCCGTTGGATTCCCGTGGCTGCCGAAACAAGAAAGTCCAATGCAAGAGTCTGACTTTTACTCGGTCAATAATGGTCAGAAAAAGAATAAAAGGAAATAAAATATTCTGAACTGCGCCCTTAGAATTCAGTTTGGGTTCCTTGGGCAGAGTGCATATATACTTCAATATGTACTCGTGGATTGCTAGGCTGGTAGCAAAAGAGTTCTTGGAGCGCAGTTTTTTGGTGGTGGATATTTTCGTAAAATTATATTAAGTATTCAAGTATCGAAATAAATTAAATCTCATCATAAGATTTACTTATTAATTATTTCGTGAGATTAATTTCGTGAGAAATTATAAAGCTAAATATTTATGGGTTATTTGAAATAAAGGAAGAGAAAAATAGGGCCAAGAAGACACGGAAAAGATAGAGAGAGAACCTAATTAATTAATGAAAAAAAAACCTAATTAATGAGGGGAGAGACTACCGCCCTTCTTCTTTTTTTTTAAAAGTCTACAAAATTTTTTAAAAAATTCATTTTTCAATTTTCACATCACCTGATCACATGTCGATTTTCTAATGGTCCGCGCGTGCTAACATATGCCACGTGAGTTGATCACGTGATATTTGACGACCACCGGATATTATTTTCTCACTTGACAACCGAAGAAGAGGCCCTTGGTGCATGTACTTTTTTTGCACTTTTTTTTTTGGTTGAATACTTTTTTATGTACTTTAGTATGGGCTTTTCGGATCTTGATTTAGGATACTGAGAAGTGAGAAAATTTCACAATTAATGGGAATACATCTTGAACTGCAATAAAGCATATAATTTGTGATTGATAGACCAATCACATAATGATAATGACAATTTCGTGGAAGACCAAAATCATAATAGAATGGAGGAGAAGAGGGAAAGCAAAATCTTGAGAGGACAAAGAACTCATAAGAGGTTCACACACTATTCTTATTTAATCTCAAACATCAGATGTCGATTATTGAAATTCATCCTTCACGCTCCAAACTCAAATCAAAACAAGGAAATTCAAGCACACACAGTCTTTTTATTATGTCCCAGAAGACATTCATTATATGATATATCCCTCCTCCTTATAAAGGCCTTGACTGATTGATTGATCACTCATAGACGCGGGGAGCCTCCTCATTGATGCTGGGAACAGTCTCATCATGGCAGCAGACGAAGCTGGTGAGCTTCTCCATGGGTCTCTGGCACTCTGGGCACCGCATGCTGTCCGGGATCCTTCCCATCGCGCTCTGGAACTCGAACCGGCAGCACGGGTGCGTCACGTCGTGGATCCTGTCGTGATGGTCCTTGAACGCCTGGTCGTAACCCTTGGTCGGCACGTGCTCCTTCCACAGGTCGTACTCCAGCAGCGCCGGCAGGACTGTGGTCCCGTGCCCGTTCACCGTGATGCTCGACCCCTTGCTCAGCACCGCCCAACCCCCGGCCTTGTCGAAGCTGAGCAGCCTCTTGATCTGCTGCATCACGGGGTCGTAGTCGTCCGCCTTCCCGAGCTGGATCTTCGAGAAGAGCATCGACTCGAGCCGGGTCCAGAAGAACCACACCATGGTCAGGTCCTGCCAGGCGTAGCTCATCTTTTCGTTGTTGATGGCCACGATCGCGCGCCGCACCTGCTCTCGCTTGCTGCTCTTGCCCACATAGGCCATCTCCAGGGGGATCCTCGCGGCCTGCGCGACCTGGCGTGCCGCCACGGTGAACTTCCGGATCCACTCAATGTCATCGCCACCGTACAGGAATATGTACTTGCCTTCTCTAATCTGATGATGAGGGACAAAATTGAAGATCTCAATTTTCACAAACCTTTGAATTAACATGATAAAAATTACAACTTGACATGATGGCGAGTTACCCAATTCAGAATTGTTTGATCAATGCCATTGATAAGAAGCTCAAGCCTCCATGTCTCTTCCTTCCACAGAGCCTCCTCTCTCAGTGTAGTGAAGGGGAAGGCATTGCTTCCCCAGATCCACATCATGTGAATGGCATTGGGGCACACAACCTTGCCTTGTGGGTCAAGCACCACCAGGATGGGCTTGTTCCTGAAGTGCCACCTCTCCTTGATGAACCGGATCACCGCCTTGTCGATCAGGTTCGGGTGGTACACGGTGTACCACGGCATCGAGGACTGCAGCTCCTCGAACCTTTTCTGCATCGGCTCAGTCCACTGGACCGAGCGGTCCACCATGGGGATCCACACTATCTCGTATGGGTGGATCTCATGCCGTGTCGCGTGCAACTTGGACTCACTGTGGATCTGCTCCAGGATGGACAGTTCCTCCTGGGAGATGTCCAGCCCCGAGATCAGCAGCAACACGTTCCTCCTCCTCAGGACTTCGAGGTTGACCTGAATGTTGCAAGATAGAACGGAAAATCATGGTCAAATCATTCACAGTCTGAATGGTTCAAGGTTGTTGCATAAATTGTGAGACTGGCTATAGAGATCGAACCCTTTTCTTTGTAGTCCCCTCAACAAGTGGCAGAATATCATCCTTGGGATAAATCAGAGCCTTCAGGATCTTCATATTGTCGATGTGGAGGGTTTCAAAGAGATTCAGGAGAGTCTGATAGGCTTCGAGGTACCGCTTTTCCTCTGCGTCACCGGTAACTCAGTTAAGCCTTCTTCCAAAAGGTTTCTTTCTCTTCAATTACTACATAAGAAATTAATAGAAGGTATATATAGATCAGTGGCTCATTTATTACCAATGTGTTGGTTACATATGGCAATTTGCTTCTGCAAATGTTCATATATGTTCGTCAGTTTGTGAGCCAAGGTCGATAGCTCCCATGCCTCGGTTGTGGTTGTTATGTACCTGCAAATTCTCACTTTCATGTTATGATTTCATGTGGGACGCATCTACACAAATAATCATTCAGACATATACTTTCAGTAACATGATTAACTCTGTCATTTACCCATCAGCTATATGACGATTTGTATCTACACCTTATAATCGAACGCAAGTATAGAAATCGCAATAGTTCAAGAGCGCGTACTCAAGGCCATAGCTAGTGAGGTTGGTGATCTGGCCCGCACAAGCGACAGCGCTCCTTATGGTCCAGTAAACGGCAGTCGGAACGTGTGCCATGGCGGCGGACAATGCGGGGACGTCGCTGGAGATGTAAGCTGAGGGAAGCTCCCTAAACTCCACCACGCACCTCGTGACTTTAAGCATTGCCTGGATGAGGTTGTTGAGCGCTTCGAACCGGGACTTGAGCACGCCCGAGTGTTCCATGATCATGGGCAGCTGCCTCAGGATCGCCATCGACTTAGCCAGCTGGTTGGTGGTGTAGATCTGGGCCAGGAGCCAGAACTCGCCGTAGTTGAAGGCGAAGGCCGCCAGGGTCAGCACCAGCTTGGTGTCCCACGAGAAGGGGCCGAGCAAGTTGAATATGGCGAGCGTCGTCGCGTGAGCCTCGCCCCCAGTCAGCGCCTTCACGGACAGCTGAGAATCGGTTGCCAAGCTGGCAAATGTCAGTAGAAAGAATTGTTTCTTCTTCTAACAAAGGATTGATTGCTCTCATTTGATCTCAAGGCGAAATGCGAAACAGATGAGGGGCGAAATGAAAGTTTTTTGTGAATCACCTCGCAGGAGATCCTCTCGATGATAAAGGACAGCGCGTCGAGCATGGCGTTGAAGCTTGCCTGGTAAGTCTTGTCCTCCATGTTTTCCGGAAGCGATACTGGTCCCTATACACAGCAAGAGCCATGCATGCATGATTTAGAATTAGGAAGGAGAGAATACCAGTACTCATAAGAAGAAAGGAAAAAGATCATTAAACTGGACAAATCTCTCCTAGCTAAATAAAAACACTATCTGTAAGCATTTGATCCGGTTCACTGCAAGAAGGCAGACAAGAAAAAGATCATTCCAACTCCATTACCGCGATGGCGAGGGTGTCAGCACTCAAGGTAGCGCGGTTGAGAATGTCCTCGACAAGATGGAGGAGCGGCTTCACATCGACCTCCCGGCCATCGGGGTTGTGAGTGTCCATGACCTGCTTCATCATCACGCTGTCGTCGGACATGGTGATCATGCTCCGATCCCGCCCTTGATCAGCCTCTGCATGGCGGGGGGCATCATCTTGCTGGTCATCGTGGTCATGGCCATGACTGGATATGCAAACTCTAGAGAAAATACAAACACTGGGTTTTTTCTGGGTTTTGGGTGATTGATGTAGCCCAAGCCTGGTCTATATTTATAGGCATGATAGATTGAGTAAAGCCCTGGGGTGAATCGACTTCCTTGCTTCCATTGTAATTTAATGTTTTGTACGTTAAACTGAAGCTTTGGCCTGTCTTTTCTTTACGCTTTGTCCAGCTAGGACGATACTTGGGACCGTGCATGGAGGTTTCTCTGCGTAATGTCCGAAGCAGATGGTGATCTTTGTCCGATTCTGATTAACTTCTAATGACTAAATAATGAACACTGATAAGATATTGGCTAGGAAGAGTGATCCTTTTGCTCGAAAGAACAGTACAAATGTAGCAAGATTTAGGGTTTACGTTTCGGCTTCTTTTCATTCCAAAGTAATGTTTGGTGAGTGCCTAACCAAATCTTGACATAAAGTCAAGCCATGATCCATGCTATCTAAGTCCCTTTCGCTTTACCTGAGTTAATATGATTAAGGCAAAGCCTGTTCTTCCAACTCCCTGCATTATCCGCTCATCTGCCGACCAATTTTCATCCCAAATCGTGTTGAGACGACTGTGTCAGCATGACGAGTCGAAACGATTTGTTAGTCTCCAATGTATCTTATTGGTGTCTATTTTTTTCATGATCGCTCATGCTTCCTCGGAGAAGTTTCGTTTTTACTTTGTGTTTTCATTTTAGTGTTTTTGCTTCCTTGCTTGGTCGAATTGGGTGCGGATTGAGTTTTCTCCTCTACATTGCCAATGAAGTTTTTCCACTACAAAACAAGAAGCGAAAAAGTTAAAAAGAGAGGGGGGAAAATAGGAGGGGACAACATATTCGATTCCTTGCTTTCCATTGGAGGGTTACCGAATCATTTGAGTATTACCAAAATTGGCCATACTTGCACCCCAAATCAGGTTCTGTACTGATCAATCTCACTGTAGGTAACAGTCCGCTTTCTGTTCAAAGCTAATCAGGATGTTCCACATCGAGGTCGGTATATCCGACGCAATCGAAATACTTCAAGTCCGCATAAGTTTTCGCAAGTTTCCGAGATGGGTCCCGTCAATTTTTGTATCGTTGATTGACTTGATTTGATAGAGCGGGTAATTAGGCAAATCTTGTGGAACTCTCTTAGAAATGAATATATGGCTCTTCAAGGAAACATCTTTGGACGACAAGAATCGAAGCGAAAATTCTTTGCTTGATGTACGCCCCCATAGCGACATCCTTAACTCAAACATAGAAGCACATGCAGGAAGAGTAATGGACAATTCAACTTGATGCATTCATTCTTGTATGTTTCCTTCTCATAATTCTTGGGGTTGGCTGATCTGCTCATTCATATACAGGTTTGAAGTTCTTGTGGGCAATCACAGCGTAGAACGGATCCGATCTTCTTAGCAATCCCAGTAACCTGAAGATCCAATCGAAAGGCGATTTGCTTCCCCGAGCAACTGAGGAGCCGGGCAGCTTGCGGATTATCTCCGGCTCCGTGAACCCTTCGATGCACTGGAAGTACTGCACCACCAGCTGCACTCGGCCGTAGGCAGTCCCGTCTCGCCACGCGCCGATCGCTTTCTCATAGAACAGCCTGTTGCTGAAGCTCACGATGAATACGCCACCGGGCCTCAGCACCCGAAACACCTCCGCAAACACCTGCAAAAGGAGATTGAAGCAACTTGCGATCTCATTTAACTCGTCTGCCTTCGACACTAGACAGTGTCAATCGACTCCCGGAACTTATTCGATCTTTAAGTACTTCTAGTTCTTGATGAAAAACGCTAATACAGATCCGCTCAACTGAACAGAATCCATTAAGGAGTCTAAATGTCGTTCGTTCGTTCTAACCTCGATCGAGCTTGAGATAGGATCAAGCCATTAAGGAGTGTAGACGTGATTCCCAAATTGTCGATTCGCTCGTGATTTTCAAGCCTTCAGATTAAGAATCGAAGGGCGCGCAAGAGATATATAAGGTTAATTACAAAAGCGACCTGATCATCCACTCGCCTGCTCAAACGCAATGACAATTCGTTTTGATTGCTTAACGAGTGTCCGAAAACTCGTAAATGGTTACCTCCTCGGGCTGCTGGAGGTACTGCACGCTGACCGTGCACAGCACGGCGTCGAAGCTCTCGCTGGCCAGCTCGAGCCTCGGCTCGCGGTTCAGGTCCTTGACGAAGAAGTAGTCCAAGCGCGGGTTCCTCGCGAGCTCCTGCGCGTTCATGCCGTGACCCACCACCCTCTTGTACGCGACCTCTTCCGGTAGGTGGCTCACCCACGAGCTCATCAGGTCCAGCACCTCCGATCCGGGCCTCACCCGGTCCCTGTAGAGGCCCGTCAGTGTGGCGAGGAAGCCGTCGTCCACATGCTTCACGAAACGCGGAGAGAGTAGAAATCGCGGTCTGGCAGGGCGTTGAGCTTAGCCCGGGATTCCGGGGACAGCACCAGCCGCTTTATCCTGCCCGCCGACGTGGGTGTTGGCTGGTTCGAGGCGGCAGCGGCGGAAGCGGTCGTGTTGCCATCGTCGTCGTCGTCGGGGCTGATGATGGCGTTCGTAATCCGGGGAGGGATTTGAATTTGGCGGGCGAGAGAGAGGTCGAGTGTCTGTGGGTGGTGGTTAGAGAAGCCGGTGGACATGGGCGGTGGCGGTGGTGGGTTCGAGGGGCTACGAGCATGGCTCGAAGTGTGTGGCTGAGGGAGAGATGCCTGGAAATAGATAGCGTTCTTCTCGTGGCCGGAGGAAGAAAAAATTTAAGCCAGTTTTTTTTTTTTCCCTACACGCCTCGATGGAAATATCCGGTTCGAGTCGTGGTTAGACCTATCAAATGAGTCATTAACCCATGTCTTCACCCATATGTGATCGGTTGAGTTATTATATGAGTTAATCTTATTCGATAAATTAATTTAATCGCAATATTAGTATTGAATGAGTTATGAGTGGGTTATAAAAGAATTTACAGGTTACTTAGATCCAACCCACCTCACTTTCTCTTTATTCTTTATTTGCCCTCACTTAATCTCGCGTTTGCTCGCTCCGTACTTTCACCTCACTTTAGGTGTGAATTTTCCTAGATTAAATTAAATATGGAAGTGATTAAAAATATGAATTAAATTGAGCATGGACGAGTAGATTTGCATTGCAATAAATGATTATAAATAAGTTAAATAGGTCTTAAATGGAGTATGGATAATTAGATTTGCATTGCAATAAATGACTCATATAAAAATTAAATGGATCTATTTAGATCCAACCATTTATTACCTGACCCACCCGTTTAACGGGGTTAGTTGTGGTTAATGTTCATTTGAGCAACCTACCCATCGCGGCCCAGTTGATAAGCGAGCTTAAGACTGTGCGTTCACGAACGCTAGGTCTTAATTCAAATCCCTTGCTGGACATCGGCAATTTAGTGAAGGTCGTGGTGGTGGATTACGCTAAGCCCCCGAAAACTAATTGTGCTTCACTGCTAGTTTGAGCGCAAGCTTGCCACCGCGCGAACACCTCGGTTATCAGAAAGTCAAAAAAAAAAAAGTTCATTTGAGCAAGCCTCTTGCCATTACACCACTTAATTCGAGTCAAAACAAGGAGAGTGGTCATTTGAGCGAGCCTACTGCCATTACACCACTTAATTCGAGTCGAAACAAGGAAGAGTTGTACTCCGCGTAAGGGACATGTTGCACTAACATCACAAACCAATGGAGATTTGCAAGGATGACTAAGGGATTCAAGTTCGCCACCAAGGAGGCTTCGATGGGCAGTAAGTCTTAATCATTCAGCCAATCGCATCGGTGAGCGTGGCAACTCAGTGAAAAACGAACAATGTTCTTTTTTTTTTTTGTGGTGACATTACAAGATTAAGCTAAGTCGTAAGACTAGCTGCGTTCTATCTTGGGCACGCACAACTTCAATTTAAAGATTTCATCGATTAAAAACGTCGGTCGGCTGCGACGACGGGCTCGCACATTTATTGACGGATGGTGTAATCGTGATTTGAAAAACATTCCTAGGAGATAATGAGACCCCAATTTTCTTGGCAATAGATGTTAAGGCCTTAACTAATGCACGTAGAGAGCGAGCGTGGATGACCACATACAAACATGGGGTGCTCCTCCTCCTCCTTCTTTTCTTCTTATTTTGGTAGTAGAACATGGGCTTCTTTGAAGGATTGACACTTGACAGTGATGTCAAATTGCCATCTACATCAAGCGAGCAGCAAAGAAATAGGCCCATGGTCTCGGGCTCTCAGACTACTTGGAATTGCCCAAATACAAAACCCTAATCGCCTTGATATAATTCGGTAAAACCAAAAAAAAAAAAAAGGTTAAGGTTTAGGTACCAAACATTCATTTAACTGGATTTTCTTACACGTTTTGATGTAATATAGATCATCCGTGCCGGTCGAGGACGCAAAACATTGTTTTTTTTTTTTTTCCAACCATATGTAGTAAGAAAGATTTGGGCTCTCTCCAGAACTGATTCGACGTGTCACCAGAAAAGTCATTCGATTAAGCAAAGAAAATTTCCCCGTCGAGAAATGAAAATTTCTAGCCCTTGGAGATGTAACTTGAGATGATTTTTTTTGTGAGTAAACTAATGAGGAGGATTATTTTTCGACACAATTACTTCCGCAACCACGAGCCCTACAGAAGTCCAATATAAGCGATGTGGTTTTCACTTCATCAATTTTAGGTTTGTGTACGGGAGGTGAACCTCACCTCGACACGATGATTTAGTGTTTGGATGACTAGCTTAAATAAGCTGAACGAGCACTTACATTGCTATTTTTAAATCATTTTTCACTTTTTTTATAGATCACTTGAAAAGTATCTAAATAATCGGAATTCGGGTTTCTTTTTCGAGTTTCGGGATAATTAAAAATGCGCCAATTAATTGGAAAAGGGAAGGACTTGATGGAGAAAAGCCAATATGAGTAACTTAATGAGATGAATATTTTTGACCAATTACTTCCACAACCACAAGCCCAAAAAAATCCAATGTGGCACTGGCTTGTCACTTCATCAATTCTAGGTCTGTGCATGAACCCGACACCAACGTTATTCTTGCCTGTCCGACCTAGTAAGAAACTTTCCAGTGGGATATTTTTTTCCTTTGATTTTCCTGTCATCCTTTTGACAATCTATAGCTCGCAGTGACCACCGAAAACACTTTTTCATAATCGTGGAAAGAAATTAAGGGCGCGCATGATAACATTCCTAAAATAAAAAATCCGTTTGGTAACGCAATTTTTGAAGTAGAAATTTATTTGGTTACACAGATTTATTTTTCTATTTCCGAAACATTTTTTTTCTTACTCCACAAGTGGTTTTGGAGCCACTTGAAAAGTAAAAAAAAAAAAATTACTTCTCTCTAGAAATTGATTTTCTAGAGCAGAAGTGTGCTATGCTCGCTCCAAAAGCCCGATATTTTCTTCTTTTTCTTTACCCAAAAGAAGGGAATATCTATTTGTAATTTAATGTCATGAATATAAAAGAAAATGGGGGCAAAAGTAGAGGAAAAATTAAAAAAAACCAGCCAGCGATGATGGGCGAAGCCATCTTTAACGTTACTGGAACTGCATCGTTTATTTGGCAAGTCACGAGATGAAATTCACCCGTCGATTTAGTGTTAAGATGATTCGCTTAAATAAGCTGAACGAGCACTTAAACCAACGTTATAGTCCTTTTTTTTTTGCACTTAGTATCTTTTTTTTTTTTTTTTAAAACATTTTTGGGAAATTTTCATTTTCTATACATAATATCATTTTTCTATCTATAAAAATTTGTTTTATGTTTTTTTTTTTTTTTTTTTAAAGTTTTAAGCTTTTTATTTCTCAAAAAGAAATGAAAAATCATATTTTGACAGACACTAAACTCTCTCTCGATACACATCATTTCATTTTCCTCTTGCTAGCCATTAAAAACAATTGTTTCATAAATATAGGTTTGTTGAAAATTTTCCGCATTTTTTTCGTCGATAGCAAGTGGGAAAAGTCCGTGCTATCTCAGGATCAGCGCGGTTTGCCGATTTTAATAAAGACGTTATGTTTTATTTTTTAAGAAGTTCTTAATTTTAAGGATTTTAGGAAAAATCTATTTCAGGTCAGAAATTTATTCTTTTTTTAAGTTTTTTATTCGCGTAAATAAACCATAATTCGCTGTTTTCTTCTCTTTCTAGCTTCAGGCGACAGCGAATTGTAAAGTAAAGGACTCAATGAGAAAAAGCCATATAGTAACTTCTTGTTCATCACTGACTCCCTCCTCTCTCTCTCGAGAGTCCCGTTTGCCAATCTTCCTTTTTTGGACGCTGATCTGCCCATCTACGCCCCCAGTCATCAATGTCCACATGTCCGCATCGCCTAGTGCTCTAATGGCTTGGGCATAGGTCCATCTGTGCCTGTTTCCGCCCATCTCTGCCAATCGTCCTGATCGATGGCTAACAGTCCATCACGGCCCGGCCTTGTCCGCCTATTCAGGTCCATCAGCGCTAGGTCCGACGATCGCCCGGCGTGTTCTAGGCCAGCATTAGAAATTTTATGTTGTTATAAAAATAAGTTACTGCTCAGATTATACTCATGTCCGCTGTTCACCGCCAAATTTGGGCATCGGAAAAATCTATTCAGGTCAGATAATGATTCTCAAAACAGAATAGTTTTGATTCGCGCCCTATAAATAAAAAATAATTTCGCTGTCCTTTTCTTTTCTCCTTTCTTAGCTTCAGGCGACAGCGAATTGGTAAAGTAAGGACTCAATGGAGGAAAAATATTTAGCCAATTACACAATATGCCGATAGTAGTAACTCTTGTTTTCCATGATGAAATCCTGTTAACTAGAAAAAAAAAACAAAACTTCTAAGGGGCTGAGGGTCGGGTTTTTTTTTTGCGCTTCCATCTAGACTTCCTCCCCCCTTTAGATAGTATGTGTGGGGGGAAGG
>JAGVVM010009090.1:0-12866 GCA_019149425.1 Psidium friedrichsthalianum
AACATGAGGTACGTGACACCCTAGCGAAGCTTACTTATTGAGATTTTATTCTCATTATTATAAAGTTTACACATTTCAGACCCCCAACCATGAATATGAATGGACCACTGGAACATTTTGGAGTACCCATGGATATTGATATGGTGTTACGGAGTACCTGATAGGAGAAGATAAGGCTTATTCTAGGCATGCTAGTACCATGTGGGTGCATGAGGGTGAGGCATTTTGGAAACCTCACACCTTCATGGCGTGGTTCTTTAGAGATAGGGATTAGTCTTTTGGCCCGCTTTGAGATTTTGATACACCGTATGATGGGGTGGGAGAATGGAACCCCATGAAGATCGTTTCACTTAATGGTGTTGTAACTAGCCCGGACATTGGTCCTAAAGATTCAAAGCTCGAGATGGAGTCTGACCCCGAGGAGAAACCTATGGATTTTGAGCCCGATGATGAGTCGATGGAGTCTGACCCAAAACAAGATGCCCGTCTGGCGACAGTGGGGTAGAGAACTAGTGCAGTTACCTTTTTCCCTTTTTGGTGCATCCTTTTTGGTAGGGGAGCTAGGATAGTCGACCACCGACCCTTTTTTATGTACGTGGTTATCCTGAGGAAGGCGTATATGTATCTTTATTGTAAGTAAATATTATGTGTATAAAAGTGTGTTCTTTGTTACTACCATTGTGCTCTTTGTTTCTCATCTATCCCCTTTCTTTGTATGTGGTATGGAGTGTTTAGATTTATTTCCGCTAGCGTCTATCGTTTCGCGTTGGTTTGGGTCGGCAACAAATTCCTGGGATGTCACAGCCTTATCAACCGAAGTTGCAGGATGTCGCAAGCTCATAAAGTTCGGGCGTGACAATATCAATACATCACCAATCAATCTAGTAGACACGCCTATCAAGGTTCATAGCCCTATAGGGTTCCACTAATCAGATTATACAGTAATGAGGTGTAAGTTAACAACCATTACACAAGTTCATATCTCATGATATAGTTCTTTACAAAAGTTCAAAGTTACATTTTGGGGAGATTTACAAGGAAAGTAAACTACTCCAGTTTACCTATCTCAGAGTTTGACTGACGTCTCTTAATTTTAGGGCTGTTCATAAAGGTTTCAGGCTTAACCTCATCCTTATTCTCCAAATTGCTCATCAACCCTTCACTATCAAGGATATATGGATCTATAGGGTATCTATTCATACACCTAGACCTCGTTCGTACACGGATTGAAATTCTAATATCACCACATCATCCGGTGGCCCTTCATCCACGTACACTTTCGCGTAAATAGTTATAAATTTCCTCATTCCTAGTTATTGACATTTGATTTTTGGTCGATTTTATTTTTAGAAAATTTTCAAAAAATCCATAAAAATTCATAAAATTAAAAATCAACTTTGGGGACCTTGGCCTAGTATAGGAAACCAATTTTGAGCAAAAAATAATTTTTCATATTTTTAGTATTTTTCCGGCATTTTATTTTCAAAAATTCATAAAACAAATCAATAAAAAATTGAAAAATTACAAAATCAACTTTGGAGGCCTTGGCTTGCCCTAGGGAACCAATTTTGAGCAAAAAATAATTTTTCATGTTTTTAGTATTTTTCTGCATTTTATTTTCAAAAATTCATAAAAAAAAATCAATAAAAAATGAGAAAATTGCAAAATCAACTTTGGAGGCCTTGGCTTGCCCTGGGGAACCAATTTTGAGCAAAAAATAATTTTTCATGTTTTAGTATTTTTCTGAAATTATTAAAATAATGAAAAATTAATAAAAAATAGTATTTGAGGCCAGAAAATTACAAAAAATAGTCAATATTTTTATTTTGGTTTTATATTTATTTTGGATGAATAAATTTTTGAAAATTCAATTTGGAACCTATGGGTTCTTTATCAATTTCATTTTTAGATTATTTGAAAAAATTATAGAAATTCAGTTTTAGCTTTGTAATTTTCCGATTTTGCATTTTTAGAGTCGTGTCATCCTCCTCTATTTTTCAAAATTAAAATCTAGTCCAAAAACCCCCTGAATTATCTAATTTCGCTAAAAAGGACCAGAATGCAATTTTCGATTTTTCAAATCAATCCCTAAAAACACTTAAAATGCAATTAAAATTTTCTAGGGACTAAATTGAAAATCAAGCGACGTCAACCCCTAGATTTTGACCTTCTGAATCCTTTGGTGGTGTCAATTTTTGCAAAAAGGCTATTAAGAACTTGGATTTCCCAAAATGGGTAATCCGGTCAAAACTAAAAATTGGGATTCCTGCGCAAATATTGGAGAATTTCAGGGGAAAACACCATTTTTAAATAAATTCAATGCCCCTGAGTCCAATTTCGGCGTTAATTTTGAAAAATATGGGCAAATTTGGGGACAATTTGAGTTTTTTTTGCCAAAATGGGCCGACCAGGTCGGGTTGACCCGACCCGGTCAACCCATTTAACCCGACAAACCCAGGACCATTTCTGGTTTCCCATCCTCCCGCGCAAATGGAAGACACCTGAGATCACAAACGCTCGCCTGAGCTCCGATGATCCAGCCGGAATTTTGCCCAGCGATGACGTGCCAAACGACACGTGGTTTCGTCGCTGGGCACGCGAGCGGCTTCTGGCGAAATGCTCGCTCGCAAACCAGATTTTCAAAATTTTTTCCGGTACGAATCAAGGTAGATTTGGAGAGATTGAAGTTGGTTTTTTGTTGAAAATAAAGCGAGGGGATCTCGGGATTTTGGGAGGATCATAATGCCCATGTCAAGTTTAAAAGGACCAGAGGGAGAGAGAGAGCTGAGGGGGAATTTTAGAAGCTTGGGGAAACCGACTGTGTTTGAAGAGTTTGGGCAATTGCGAGCAGATTGAAGTGCAAAAGTAGCTCGGGAAGGTCGCTGGAGTCCAGAGGAGGCGATTCGTGCCGAGTCCAAAGCTTGCCGACGCCCAAAAGGCCTCCCTGCTCCTATTCGCATTTCCATTTTGCATTAATACTGCGCATAATCCTCGAGCCGAGACCTCAACCCTAGCTCATCCTGTCGCGACTCGATTAGGATAATCTAGCAATTTAGAGCTTGATCGGAACCCCAAGTAAGTCTTCTGAACTCTCTGTGTTATGCTCTTCTACAGTTTAATTGCATAGTTATGCTCTGGATTGCATGATTGAATTACCATGGTTGCTCTCTGTGAATGCTTCGATTGCCATGTTTGAACCGATAAATCTGGTTAGATTTTAGGTATGTTGATCGGGAATGGATTAGGATTTGATTAGAGTCAGAAATAGGTCGATCGGAGTTAGTCTCACTGTTAGATCACCACCGGCGAACCTCAGCCGCTCGTTCAGGAATAGCTGAAGGAAGAAGACGACGTTCAGTCATCGGTTTGACTTAGTCAAAATCTGACGTGTCGATAACGTGGCAAGCCACGTCAGATACCACGTCGGCGGTTGACTCAGTCAATGACTGAGGTGGAATCCACGCTGGCTTAATCGCCTAATCTAAATGACAATTTTGATTGGATAGTTAGGGGCCCGCCACGTGTCGAAATGCTGGATTTTCTGAAATAAAATTTGTAGATCGAATTCTATGATCATTTTTTAGGAATGATAAAAAGGGACGGTCGGGATTTAGTCTGGAAAATAGATCTTGGCCATAGATTTCGGTATTCAAGATAGATGGTCTGGATTTGGTTAAGGGCAGATCCGACGGTTGGTGTTGGCTTCATGATTCGAAGAACGTAGTTAAGCCGCGTGGAGGATTTTCAGCCGCAGGATCAGGAGTTGGGTGGAAAAATAAAAAGTAATGAAAAATCTAAAATCTGAAAATTTTAAAAAATTAGGTTCCAAAACTACGTCGTTTTGAATCGGATTTAGAATAGTGGGCCTCGGGCCGAGTCAGCCTAGTGGGCTGGGTCCATCTGACCCGGTCTGTATAACAAATAAAAATAAAAATAAATAATGAATAAAATAAATAAAAATAACAAAAAATTCAGAAAATTAATAAATAAAAAAAGAGTATGGCGTCGTTTTGGTCTAGCATTTTAGATAGGATTTGGGTCAAGCGGGCCGGGTCAACCCGACCCGATCTGAAGAATTAAATGAAAAATAAATAAAATAAAATAATAAATAATAAATAATCAAAAAAATCAGGGAAAATCATAAAAAAATTTTAGAAAAATCTTAGAAAAGTCCAAAAAATTCAAAAATCGTAGGAAAATATAGTAAAAATAAATAAAATAATAAAAATAAAATGAAAATAAAAAATGATAAAAAAAAATAAAAAAATCCACAAAAATCACAAAGGTTCCTCCAAAAATAAAAAATTTCAGGAAATATAAAAAAATGTCAAAAATAAGGGTTATTTTAAAACAAATAAGTAAATAAAAAAAAAAAAATTCAAAAAAATTCAAAAAAATTGTTAAAAGATCAGAAGATTTCAGGAATTATAGAAAAATAAGGGAAAAGTAGAAAAATAATAATAAAATAATAGAAAATCACAAAAATTCTGGGAAAATTCTAAAAAATTTGGAAAATAGGAAAAATCCTGGAAAAGGTCAAAAATTCCCAAAAAATGTCCCAAAAAAATAGAAAAGTCCTTAGAAATTCACAAAAAATTCAAAAAATTAAAAAAAATTCAGAAAAACTTGGAAATTTCAGAAAATTCTTAAAAGAATTGAGAAAATTAAGGAAGGGCCATACCCAATTGATTTGACCCATTTTCACGTTTTTGACCTCCCCAACCTTCAAAAATTACCATTTTGCTCTTCTAGCTAATTTGACCCAAATTCTCTCAATTCACCCTTGAACTTAGTTGGCATTCTTCCTAGGTTTCTGAGACTCCTCTAGACTGTTTTGACTTGTCTTGACTTGATTTGATGTGAGTTCTCATTTTCTTGATTGCGCAATTATCCTTTATGATTGTGATTGATAGGATAGACGATCCCATTTCGCATGAACCCTTTAGATTTTCTTAGGATTTACCTCACTCAAAGAATACTTGCATGAATCTCTTAGATTAAGAAACCACTCAACTTAGGTACCGAAAGGGCATTAACAGCAATACTGGCGTAACTAAATCCCCGAATCTAGATCTCTGGTTTTCGCAGAATCGAACGATCTCTCCCAATCGTTCGATAGGATTTCCAATCATACCCTCCAATAAATGATTGGTGGCGACTCCGATGGCATGCACACTGATCACATGTCACCCAACCACACTAAGGTTAACCTCGATTTAAAATTTTCCTAACGCGATTTGGTATGGGCCTAGCAATCCATTAACTCCCTCGGAATCCGGAATCCTCGGGAGGGTCATGACACTAGTCTATCAAGAAAATCCTTCAAAACCTCCTCCATAGTTTGAGTTATTCTCAATGCATGCCATGCAGGCATTGCCATACAACAATCGACATTTCTGACATTTCTATTGAAAAATATGTTCAATGATGGAGTGAGTGTAACTCAGCAAGAAGATTCCTAAGCCAAATGACTAAAACTTTCATAGAATCATTGAATCGCAAGCAAGACACCATCTTCGAATACTGATATATGAAGACTATAACGATTCTACCAATAACTTCATTTCAATCAGGAATCATATTTCAATCAAGGATCACCACAACAACAACAAGATAGATCACAGAGCCCACAATCAAGAAACATAGATGAGTTGATAATAACAATTAGAGATCCGCTTAGCTCAATTATTCAAGAAGATGACGTAGAAATGATGCTAGAACGAGCCTGGACTCGTTTTTCCTATTGCCGTAGGCGTGTGACCTTCCTTGGGCAACACCTCATCCTTCAAATCGATCTTGGCAATAGTGAGCTAGGGATTTGGCGTAAGGCTGGCTAAATAGAAAAGGAGAGAAACGTTATGACGAACAAATGAAGAAATAACTGACGTTAGATTCTATTTATAGGCAAGGCAAGTTGTCTGCCAGTCAGTTTGGCGAGTCCACAGCTTAGGACGAATCAGCTTGGTCCGAAGCACCAAAAGATGACATGTCCTATGCCTTTGCATGTGTGACATGGAGCCAGCATACAAGCTGCCACGTGTCCATCCATGTGGGCTGACAAGTGGCAACCACTCATACTGCTACGTGGCGCCCATGCATGCTGCCACCTGGCACACATTTCACGGGCTGGTTGTGGAGGGTCGACTCGTGCGGCGACTTGAGTGTCCTATGGATTGTTGGAGCGCCCAAGCTAAGCCTTTTCCACCCAAATCTTCATAGAGAGAGAGTTCTAGAGGGAAGACTTTGGGAGAAGGCTTTTGTATTACTTTCTATGGATGATCAAATGACAAGGAGAGCTCCTCTTTATATAGTAGAAGGTTTCGGATTACGACCATTGATCTTATCATATCTGAAGGCTTTAAATTCAATCTACCATCTCCCTAACCACCGACATAAATAGGAACTTTCCAAAACTTTGGACAATTACAATATCGTCCGTCCCTAGAAATACTCTAGAAACATAGTAGAAAACCCTAGATAAACCCTAGGGACTCAGACACAGCAAGTCTTGGGATCTTCTCAACTAGATGGTCGATTGGTTGGGGCACAAAAACCTCGCCCTACGTCACATACGTGCTAACATGTGTCCAACTGCTACCACATGCCAACACATGTCTTTCACGGTGTCCACATGCAACTATCAATCCAAATTCTATCTTTGGTTGTCTTATTTCGCACATATTTGACCTAATAGGAACCTATTTCAATATATAGTGACCTCAAGTATCCTTGGCCAACGTAAAACCTATCCAATTAGAACTAATCTAGGCCCATAAATACTAACCTGCTATTTATTTAAGGAAGTAAAGGTTTCGTGTCACTATGGCATTTTAATAATTTCATAACTAGGTTTTGGTCAGGGTTAGGCTCGAGCGCAAAAGATCATGACATAAGGTTTTACAGCTAGGCTAAGCGACTAGATCTCACTGACCGATGCACAAGATTTTTCTTATCCCTTGCCAAATCACTAAATCGCGTCCAATAATTATCCCTTAAGCCACAAAAATCCAATATTATTACTTAGACTGAAACTCAAAGTAAAAATCGATGAATCCAAATTATCTTATAGACCTCGAAATTTGGGACATCACAATCGATCCTCGAATTCGAACTACCATGGCTAATGTCGCGACCTAAAAATTTCGATTGTGTAAAATTCCTCAGGTTAACGAATTATCAAGTTATTGGATGACTAATCTAATACAGACTCTCCAAGCCCTACCGAATCGCAACTTTGTTTTCGTTCAAATATTTTTAGAATTTGGAGTCGCTACTAATCATTTTCGATAGGTCGATTATAACCTAAGTAAATTAGCGGGAGAACAAATTACTTTTATGACAAGAGATTATGAGTTCGGGGACTTGGTTATACTAGTAATTAAAACTATGTCCTTTCGGTACTTTAATGCCATAGATATCCTAATTTGGCAACTTAGGACTTGGTTTATTCCTAAGGATTTTAGTGGAGGTGTTTCTCTTCTTTTTATTTTTTTTTTGCTATTTTCGCTCTTTGGATGGAATGCATGGAAGGAATGGGTGCAGGGATGAGCAAACGTAATATGCAAATATAGACATGCAAACTATACATGCCGAACGCGGGTATGCAATCATGAATATGCGAGTATGATATACGAATATGACATGCGAATGTGAACGTACGTTACATGCGAACGTGGACATATAAATATGGCATACGAACGTGGATATAAAAATACAACACACGAACGCAGATATACGGATGCAACATACGAACACGGACATGCAGACGTGACATGCAGACGTGTACATGCGTATGTAGGTATACGAATACTGACACGCGGATACGAATACATACTAATGCGATTATGCAGATACAAAGACGTGCGATATGCGAACGCAACATACGTATGTGGACATACGAACGCAACACGTGAGTAAATCATCAAAAATAGAATTGGCCAGTCGAAATAACCCGTTTCCTAATTTTTGGATTTTTTCTTTTGAAATTTTTTGGATGAATATATATAAATTAATGACAATACGAATACGATGTACGTACGTGACATACATACATGACATACGAATACGACGTACGTATGACAAAACCAATTAATAGAATATATGAGGTCTTTACACCACCAAGGTAGGAGGTAGAGTCTATCGCGATCTGGGGTTTGAATCAAAAAATACATAAAATTGCAATACGAATACATATGAGGCATGGCAAAGTATGTATGAGCTATACTATATGAAATGCACATGAATGACATATTTTGGTATTTTCGAATTAAATAAGACTAATGATGCAAAATATTTTGAATATAAACGCAATATTAAAAAATGCAGTATAAAAGGCAGTATATAAAGGTAAGCATTAAAAATTCCCTGAACCCGAAAGAGAGAGTGATCTAACGACTTCTGTGTAGTGCAACGACCTCCATCAGGTGGCTCGGCCTACCGATTCTGGAGTTTGATAATGTAGAAATCAAAACGCATAAAATAGATTACAGAAAGCAGTAAATAAAGAACCTCCAACAGTTGACTTGGCCTACCAATTCTGGGATTCGATGGTGTAAAAACCAAAACGCATAAAATAGAGTACATAAAGCGATAAATAAAGAACCTCCAGCAAGTGGCTCGACCCACCAATTCTGGGGTTTGATAATATGAAAATTAAACTGCAAAAAATAGAGTATAGAAACCAGTAAATAAAGAACTTCCAGTAGATGGCTCAGCTTACCATTCTAGGGTTTGATAAAATGAAAATTAAACTGCAGAAAATAGAATACAGAAAGCAATAAATAAAGAACCTCCAGCAGGTGGCTCAGCCTACCAATCTTGGGGTTTGATGGTATAGAACCAAAACGCATAAAATAGAGTATAGAAAGCCGTAAATAAAGAATTTCCAGCAGGTGGCTCGCCCTACCAATTTTAGGGGTTTGATAATATGAAAATTAAACTGCAGAAAATAGAATACAGAAAACAATAAATAACGAGCCTTCAACAGGTGGCACGGCCTACTAATTATGGGGGTTTGATAATATGGAAATTAAACTGCAGAAAATAGAATACAGAAAATAGCAAATAAAGAACCTCTAGCAAGTGGCTCAGCTTACCAATTATGAGGTTCGGATTTAATTTTTGGAGCAGAATGAAATTTGACAAACAAGCTCGCTTATTTGGGCCACAGAATCAATTTTCCAAACGCTGTCTGATGGCCGAACCGAGGAGACCTAAACTATTCCCGATTCTCCTCCCTTGAATTTCCTGATTCAAAGCTTCAAATTAGAAGGCAAAGATGCAACACCAAGATATGCAAAAATATTAGAGAAAAGGAAACAACTTCCCTGATCCTCTAAAAACTTTCACCCAGAATCCAATTTTTATCCAGACACTTTTGAGAAAAACCACGAGCTTGTCCTTAGCGTGTATCCTCTCATGCTGGGCACAGTCGTCAAGAATGTCAACGGACAAGCCTGGCTTTGAAAATTCTCCGCCATCGTTGGATCATGAATCCTTAATGGGCTATCATCTCCATAGACATCATCGTTAATCACGACATTGGAATACCAATTTCCTAATTTCTATTGGGCAAAATATGATTCCTGATTTGACTGGCCCGGCGGGCCTTACAATGGCTACTCGATAGCACTTGGTTCTGAAATCGGCAGTGCTCGATAAAGGGATGAACTCGAACATCACTTCATTGACTAGCACTTCGGGGTCATGCTCGTGTAATTAACGAAACGCGATTAAGGATTCAACAATTTTACTCCACTGACCGGGACCTTTCTTTCTTTGACCAGAATTCTTCACTTCAACTCCATCGCTTGGGATTTTTCTTTGACTTTCGTTTTGCTGGTGTTTTCTTTGGCCCTGACACTCCACTTGGCAATTGAATGTAAAGGAATGTAACTTAAATAAAATTCTTTGAAACCTAAATTGGAAAGTGGTGAGTTATACGAGACGATGTATCCACGGAGACAACATTCGCCGCTATTATTTCTTGAGAAAATGAAAACAATCTTCGCTGGAAACTGCGAAAGGACCTAAAGCGGGGCAAGAACTGGACCTTGAAGGAGCCAATCTCGGTGTGCAAGAACTATCGAACTGCAACTCTCCGAGGTTGAGGATGATGGACTTGAAACACGATGGTCAGCAAAATAGAGCGCTGCAATCACCAAAAAGGGTTCTCCTTGTCGAGCCTCCTCTCCTTTTCCTTGCTCATGCCGTTGTGTGCTCTCTGTAGGTCAGAAAGTCCAGGCCCTGATTTTGTGTCTCCCCTTTATCCGTAAAAATTTTCCAAGTTTGAATTGAGCCGAATCGACTCAAGATCGCTTGTGTATTGGACCAGACAGCAAGGGATTTGGCAGGTGAGAGTTTCCTCGGCCCGAGTTGCTGGTGACGAAGATGCTCGGGTGGTGCCCGGCCGAGGATTGCTCGTGGTGTATACTTGATGAGATAATGCTCAGTCAGTTGTTGTAAACCAACCCAAACTCTCAAACCCGGGGGCAACATTAACTGAAAGCTGGAATTGGATGAATTTCTGGGAATTTGCATGGCCCCAGCCAACCTCCTGTATGGTGCAACGCATAAAAGAACATAGGACTAGGATGGAAGACTGGGAATCCCTAAAACTCATTTGATTAGATAATATTCAGTCAGTTGTTGTAAACCAACCTTAACCCTTAAACAACAAACACCCCTCTCCCTCCTTCCGTCTTGTTCCACCCTATTCTCCCGGATAAAAATTAAAACATACGGAAAAAAACGACTAAGACAGAAAAGAAAACCTGTTCAAGATTGATCCCAGTATTGACCTGGCAAATGTCATTTGCAAGTTGAACATTTGAAGAAAAAGCAAGTAATATCTAGTGGAATACAAATAGGAGCAACCAAAATGAATACAGAATGATCAGTTGAACCTTCTATTATCAAGGGGAATAATAAGTTTCTAATAAAATCACTGTAAGTACCAAATAACTCGGGGAAGTGCAATCTAAGGTCACGATACTCCTCATCATGCTAGACCCTCACTGCCGAAAGCCTTGCACAAGGCCGAACCTACAGATCGCAGACCCAACTGCAAAGGTCAGGTCAGTTTTTCGTGCCAAAATCAATATGCCTGAACAGGTTGATATGGCTAACAGTATTTCCAAGACTGAAAGTTGAAGTGAATTGATCAATGGAATCATGATCAGATTATACCACCTCTAACACAGAAATCATAAAGTTGCCCTCCAACTTCTTTGTAATGTCTCAAAGAGAAGATATGCCATATTAAAAGAGCTCCTTAAAGAACGGGCAGAGTAACAAGATGATTGGATGAAAATAACAAAGAGATGCCAGTATTGTTAGCCACAGACAGTTTTGCATCTAAGCAAAAACATTGCCACCAATGTTTCCTGAGTAATGCTCATGTTTATGCTAATGCATCCATACACTTCATATTGCTCAAAACTGAAATCAAATATTGGAAAGCAAAACACAAAATCCCAGTTGATAATTAATTCTCCCTTTCAACTGTTTCATGACATTTTTCATCCTTCAACAACTGGTCAAAGCTCAGTTAGCAATAATATGCTTCGAGTGAAACGAACTGCCAGATTGAACATATTGTAGGAAGCAATACATATGTGGAGTCAAAACCAACCATCATATCAAAAGTTAGAGTCAAAGAACAGAATGACATAATTTCATTAGAAAATCTTTAAAAAGCACGATCACCAAGTACTATGCAATTACCTTGTGACTTCTTGAGGCACGCAGTTTATTTCCCCAAGCATCAAGAACCAGAATATGAAACTTTAATGTGCTGCAACACTAAAAGACATGGCTTTAAAAAAATGCAGCACTGCATGATGTGTAGACACAATCTCCAAGCAAAATCGTAACTCTTTCATCTGCTGAATAGAGAGCATGTTCTACCCTTAGTTACGAGGAAATTCACCACCTCTCCATGGTGGTGACTTTTTACAACCAACAAATCTCACACCTAGAATTTGGTTCTAATGAGATGCACGGCATTTTTTTTTCTACCAAAAGCTTCAACAACATCGAGAGGTGTGCAAAATCCCCAAAGACAAATCCTCTACAAAAAGAAAGCAAAACATCTATGAGGCCAATACCCAAAAAGCTACAGGTTCATGAGCATGGGCAATCAACTAGCAAATATAATAACAACAATGTCAACTCTCATTGATTTCATTCTTTAAATTTGTTTCTGGTTCAATTCAGGATCCATTTTTCACAATATTTCCCTATAATGTTCTATTCAAGAATTCAAATCAGCAGAAATGTGGCAATGAAGTAAGAGATGGTGGGAACGCGAGTTCGAGGCCAACCTTCAAATATCAAACATTAAAACTGAATCTGTGTTTCCCTAAAACCTGATCATACAAAGTTAAACCAACTAGGTAGATATTGCCCAGAGTCCAAGGATGACAATCAAACTGCAACAATTAAAACTGAATCTGTGTTTCCTAAAACTTGATCTTACAAAGTCAAACCACTAGGGAGAAAGCGCCTTCAACTTCTTCAGACGTTTCACAGCAGGTGAAATGCTCTTTATTGTCTTTCGGACCTTCTTTACAGTTCTTGCTCTCTGTCTTGCTTTTTTCCCTAAGGGAGGCATCTCCATGATGGGCCAGGAGACAGCCCCTTCTTGAGTGCACTTCCTCTAGGAGTAGCTGAAGGCGGCAACCTTAGATTTTGTGGAGGTAAGGGAGTGTGAGGCTTCCAGACCAAGTTGTCCTTCATCGCAAATCTTACTCGCTTAACACTCTTGTCCCCGCTCTTTGCAGAGGGTGCATCTCCATCATCTCCTCTCTCAGCATTTCAGATTTGAGAGATCGCTGCCCACCTCTAATTTTCTCTCTCTTTCTCTT
>JAGVVM010009091.1:0-16696 GCA_019149425.1 Psidium friedrichsthalianum
GGCACAGACAGACCCAATAAGAGCACAAGAAGGAGATAGAAACGAGGAGAAGACCCAACACACGGGACACGGAGCGCGGCAAGAGGTCCTACCAGCATCTCGGAGAAGGAAAGCCAGTACATAGACAGCACCTACATACAACGGACGGATCGAAATGGGCTTTTCCCCGTTCTTCCTCCGCCCCTACCATCCAAACAAAACAACAGGGAGAACGCAGAAGCGACAAGACAGAGCATAAGACGCGTACAGGACCACAACCCAGAAGAGAAAAAAGGGAGACTAAACAGAACCTCGGAGAAGCGACGTGAGAGAAATACGACAGGGAGTGAAGGACCCAACGAAAAAACCGCCTGGAACAGGGATTTTTCTGTCAGACAGTAGAGAAAGGAAAAAATGAAACTAAAGACGCGTACCTCCACTCAGGGACGACATGAGCGAAATCCGCAGGCAGCGTTTTTGAGTCCCCCCCCCCTAACGAGATCTTTCCAGTAATGATATTTTGGAACCGAAGTGTGTCTTCGCATCCCCTAAGATGAACCCTGAAATGGTCGTCGATCTGTACAAGAGGATGTGACAGAGTTTATTCTTTCACCCCCCAGAATTCCTGAATATTGGTGCGGGTAAGATCACCATTCTGTTTATTAGTTAATTACATGTTACGGGAAATGACTCTCTCTTTCTGTACACAAATCACGAGTGTGCTGAGCTGTAATGTTGATTCTTTCTGCAGACCTTTAACTACGCTTTGTCCTATACATGGTCAAATGATCTTAGGGTCCGGAAAGCTTTACATGTTCGACCGGTAAGTTAAAATAGTTGGTTGGGTGACTACTCTTAAGGGTAGTGACAATTCGATTCTTGCAAAATTATTGATACATCTCTGTAATAATGAACACAGGATACAGTAATGGACTGGAAGAGGTGCAACAAAAGCTTAGCATACACAAAAGACATTCCGAGCGTTGTTGAAGTTCATAAAAGCCTCAGCACGCTGGGTTTGGAGGTCTTGGTGGAGTGGTAATTACTGGCATCCCTTTTGGATTCGCAATCTACTGATAAATATTGTCTGGTACGCTTGCTAAGTATCAAGGCACCACTATACCATGCCATAGTCATTTATCACTTTCGTCTTGTAACGAGGAAATCGGCCTTCGTCCCAAATACCGGCATGATTAAGTGGAATAAAAAATGTTGTTGATCACAATGCATAGGTTACAGCTTGAGAAACATTTTGTTTGACAAGGAGGTACCTGTAACTTCTCACCTCTTTATACTCCTTTGGATACAGCGGTGATCGCGACATGGTTGTTCCATTTGTGGGTACAGTTGAATGGATAAAACGTCTCAATTTGACGGTTGTAAATGACTGGCGACCCTGGTTTGTGGACGGTCAAGTGCAGGGTGAGTTCTCTCTGTCAGTGCAGTCTTTGCTGCTTTAACCTTTTTGGAGCTGAAGTCCTAGATCGCTGAACTGCAGATACACGAAGAAATACTCAGAACATGGATATCGATTAACTTATGCTACAGTCAAGGTATGAACTTTTATGTTGCTTTCTCATTTTGCTGTTTAGATGTCTATCATTTACTTGCACAAGCGAATGGAGTAATTCAAGCAAGGTGGTTTTGCGTCCTTTGTAGGGTGCGGGACACACAGCTCCAGAGTATTATAGAAGAGAATGCTTCGAAATGTTTATGAGATGGGTCCATTATTATCCTGTCTAGTAGTCAGTTGGGATTATGGACAGTATCGGAATGTGTTCTCTCTCTTTGTATCATCAGAGCCGGTAATCTGTATCGTTTCAAAACTATCGAGGACGAGGAGTGCACATTTGTACCATAATCCTTCAGAGTGTACGAATTAGTGATGCATTTATCAAGCCTTTTGTCATGAATAAACATGCTTCCTTTCATGTCCCCAGTCCAGTCGCTCCGACTGTCGCAAATAAAGGCAATATGAACTAGACTGTCGGCCGAAACGTTAGAAGATCGTTGGCATTGGAAATCTGTCTCTCTCTGTTTTCTCATTTTACACATGCTGATCGCCTTGTGCAGCCACCGCAGCGCTGCTCTGGGAAATTTTCACTGCGGTTTTAACCAAACCAAGAACCATTTCACAAGACAAACTCTTCAAACAGCGAATACAAGCCGATTAGCAGATAGCTCCGCGAATCTTTCCACTGAGTATGGTTTCCAGGGATATCCGGTTGCAACATGGGCGTATGTATGCCAATGCAATAGTCATATACATGTTCATACGGCAAGCAATTAGAGGCTTAATCGCTCGCATAATTATATTTAACCTACTTGGCGTAGCATGTAGAGGTGGCTACGGTTCGGAACCGGGCCGGTTCCGGTTCGTGACCTATCATGAACCAGAACCGAAACCTTAAGGCTGTTCTAGTTCCGGTTCATGAACTGGTGGTTCGGGCCGGTTCAAGGGCCGGTTCCGGTTCTGGTTTGAACCGGATGAAACTGCCGGCTCCGGTTTCGGTTCAAACAGGTATTCAAATAAAATTTTACGAAATAAAAAAAAATTAAATAATGAATTATGAAATATAAAATATAAAATTATGAAATAATAAATTTTTAAATACAAATTGTAATCAAATTTGGGGATCGGGGAAAAAAATGGGAGGGAAGAAAGGGCTTGAACTTAATGGATTATCATTAAGTGCCTACATATCTTCTTGGGATAGAAAAATCAAAGCCTATATAGTTCTTTTACCTTTGATAATCCCATACTTACCTCATCGTTAATCGTCGTTACCCGTGGCGGTGGTATCTTCGTCATTAAAGAATTCGGATTCGTTGTTGCGATCCATCTCTTGTTGTCGATATGCAGCCTTTGTCCAATCATCGGCACAAGCTTAAGCCTCAACCGAATCCGGAGATAATCTTGAACATCGGTCATCCAAAATATTACCTCCAGCACTAAATGCTTGTTCAACCGCAACTGTTGAGCAAGGGGTTACTAAAATCTCTTTTGCAATGTGAGATAATACTGGAAATTGAGTTGAATGACTATTCCACCACTGTAGAATTTGGAAATCCATGCCTTCTGATTGTGGAAACTCAAATACAGTAGTTAAATAAATTTCTATTTCGGAAATATTTCTCATTATTCCCTTTTATCTTTTCTGCCTATTTATTAGATTTCTAGACCCTCTACCTAGGTGCTTGCCTTGCATGTCACTAGCTTGGGAAGAAGTTCCGCTATCATCAATTGTATTATATCTATTACAAAAATCATTATACATTTCTACTATTATATTTTTAACTTCTTTTTCTATATTTCTAATATTCACAGTTTCGGTCAAATGTAAACACTCATAGTATGAATTCAAATCATCAAGTAAGCCATCCATTTTCGTACGTGGATCCAAAATGCAAGCAACCAAATAGATAATATGAATTTTGGTATAATATTGCATCTATTTTGTTCGCATTGCTATAATAGTCGGACCTAATTGATTATCGTCTTCATTTTCTTTAAAAATACCAGCAATATTTACACACTCTGTTAAAAATAAATGTATAGTAGGATAATAAACACCGGATACAGTATAAATTACATTATTAAAAATTTTTAACAAATCTAAAATTCTTTTGCAAATATCCCACTCTTGTGGGTATAAATTATTTTGAGAAACATGATTTGTAAAAAATGTACATAATAAAACTTTATATGAAAAAGATTGATTAAACAACTCGTATGTAGAATTCCAATGATTTGAAACATCTCTTGGAAATTTTTTTGGTTTTCTTCCATTTTGTTTACAAAATCTACCCCAATCTCTCATAACTTGGGGATGTTTCCATAAATATTGAATTGCTGTTTTTATTAGATGGAGAGAAATTTCAAGAGTTCGTAAACCATCTTGTACGCATAAATTTAAATCATGGCAAGCACATCTAATGTAAAAAAAATTTCCACCAAAAGCGGGTTTACAAATCATTTCTAACTAGCGAATGGAAGCAGTATTTGCCGAGGCATTATCAAAATCAATTGAAAAAATTTTATTAACCAATAAATATTCTTCTAAAACTTGCTTAATTATTCTATAAATATTATGTGCCGTATGTATTTCATCAAAAACTTGAAATGCAATAATTCTTTTTTGAATGTTCCAATCATCGTCTATCCAATGACATGTAATACCCATATAATAATGAGTTTGCGAAGGATCACTCCAAATGTCGCTACCTATATGACACGTTCATTGAAAAATGCAAAAAAATTTCTCAAATCTTCTTTTCCTTTTTTATAAAGTTTAAACATTTGGCGTTTAAGCGTATTTCTCAAACAGGTTTTGCTTGTGGAGTACATGCTTTTTATACAAAAGTATTAAAATCAAAATTTTCACCAAAATTAAACGATAAATATTCAACGTCAGCAAATTTAGCTAATTCTTGCTCATAATTATTGCTATCGTAACGAAACAAATGAGAAGTGTTAGAATTGACAAACTTGGAAATTTGTTGTTACCTCGTGTCGATCCCGAATTCCGTTGGATGTTTTGAAGCCAGTTGTCATCGATATGTTCCATAGCCGTTTTCACTTGTAAATCTGTATATTTTTTTGTGATGCTTACATGTGAGGTTGTAGTCGTTTCCTTCTAGATGTTGCTTGGTGAAGTATTGCCATATGATGGATGCACCCCCTCGACTCATTTCTTTTGTTGTTGACACTTCTTCCGTATTGATAGTTGGATGTAGACTTTCTTGCGATGGGATGCGCTCGACATTAGGAATAACGTTGATATCATCCTCATCATCGTATCTCAATATGTATACTCACGAGGATCATGAGAATAATTGGATTTTTCGGGAATCATCGAGCTCTTTCCTCTTCCACTAGTCATTTTTTGAGAGAATTGAGCGGAAGAAAACTAGCTAAATTGAGCGAATTAGAGCGAATTAGAGAAATGAGAGAAATTGTGAGGAAAAATGAAAGATGAAGATGAGTATTTTTAATAGTTAGGATTATTTAATAAATTAAAAAAATTATTTAATAATTATATATATATATATATATATAAACGGCCATATAGCCGTTGGTCAACCAAACGGCCAAATGGCAGTTTGGTTGACCAACCAAACGGCTATAATATAGCCGTTTGGGCCCTTTGGGGCCAGGCCGGTTTGGAACTGGCGGTTCCCAAAATTAGTAACCCGGAATCGACCCATACCACACTAGCCGGTTTCGGGTTTGACCCAAGCCGGTTCCGGGTTTGACCTGGGCCGGAACCGGCTTGTGGCCACCTCTAGTAGCATGATTGGATTGAAGATACTGTTAGATACAATATTAACGTTGGGAGTTCTTAATTTTGAGGCCTTAGGCTTCATTTGTTTCGCGAAAAATGAATAATTTGAAAAATATATTTCTTAAAAGTGATTGCTTCCATCGCTCACAAAAATGAATAAATAAAGAATATTTTTATTGCCCACGAAAATGTATAAATAATATGCATTGCTATTAATAATAAAATATTTTTTATTAACTAAATATTTCAAGCAATAAATTTTATTTTTAGAAATATATTTTTTAAATTATTCATTTTTCACGAAATAAATATAGCCTAATATTCCCCTAATCTTCCTCGATAGATTCAAGAGAGCCCTGTTCTGTGGTCTGCGGTTTGATTTTCTTTCATTTCTAGAGTTAGTTTTTGCTGTTGGAAACTTAAATATCCTACTATTAACTATAATAGAACATCTTGAGTCACTATCAGAAGACCAGTTCTCCTCTCTTTTTTTAAAGGTGAACTTCAAAAGCAAAATTAAATACCTAACCTTGAAGTTCATTATCCCCATTCAAATCTGCAATCGCCGCTGGCCATCAGTGAGGCCCGGTGGTGGCCAACGAAGGAAAAAGAGAAAAAAAAAAAGAAAAAAAGAAGATAAGGAAAAAAATAGTAACAATAAAATTCAAAAAATATCGAAAGATTATTAAAAATTACCATATCAGCCAGCTTGCCGTGTAGAATGGTTGACGTCTATGTTGGTAATCTTCAGCCAAAATTGGTTAGATAGATTTAATTCGCAAAATATTAAAATGTTTAGGACTCAATTGATAAAAATAAAATGTGTAGAATTGAATTGATAAAAATGCAATATATTTAAGATTTTTTGAACAATTTTCCTTGCATGATTTATGAGCAACAGCTTACCCTTGCTGGTTGACTTTTAAATAGAATCCTTTCTAGCTGTAATATATACTCAATGTGCAATATCGTCATTGAACTTTTAATTCGTTTGATATGGTTGTATTCATAACGAACTTGCAATTTGATCAATCTAGTCTCTCAACTTTCCATAAAAAATTTTAAAGCAATTTGGTCTTTATAAATATTACTATGCTTCCGTTTAAGTATATTTCGGCATATCATCTCTATAATAGAAAAAGTAGAATCTCATTTAGAGTTATGTAGGGTTGATATTCTTGTTATTCTCTATAGATAAATTGATATCTGAACTAAAAATTATAAACAAAAACACTTATTTTGAAAAAGAGGAATATGAACCCTATAAAACTCTTAATAATGTTGTATTTTTACTACTGTAGAGATCATAAGTTAAAATATACTCAAATGAAACTATAATTATATTTGGAATACCAAATGGGTAGAAAAATAAATAAAAAGATAGCATATCTTTTTGTTAATTTAGGAATTGGACTGAAATAAAAGATAACCTCCAATCTAGGTAATAATGTAGCTATGAAAACTTATGAATGATAGGAAAAGACTGATTCAACTTTGTTATGGAAAGTTGGGGGAGTAGGTCGAACAATTAAGAATGGTTCAAGGACCGCATCGAACAAATTAAAGTTTGAGCATGACATCGCACAGTGGGCCAAAATCTAAGGAACATCTATGTCATTTTCTCATTTGTCATCGGTTAATTGTTATTAACGAGGCTCTGTTTATGCTAAGCATTACCTCCATGAACCCTTAAAAAGGATCGCACTTGATCTGAGGATGCTTCATGATCCTCGGCAAGAGTCAATAGCAAGGCATAATTTCATTGATCGTTTGCCTTTCTCCCCCCTTTATGTGATGGGTTGGAGGCTGACATTCGTACCAAACCTTCTTTGGGGGGTGGCATTCTTGATGTTTCTTTCCTTCCGGAAAGACAGAAAGTCGAATCCTCGTAGCTTGTCGTGGATTTGCTACGTGGACATGACATATGATAAATCTTTGAAGGGCTAGACTCCGCATCACATTCAAAGTTCAACGCAGCTGCTCTTCTCCCCAATTTTGCATGTGTCTATTCCCAATCACGCTCATGTGATGATGGTCTACTCCTGTCTCACATTCCCCACCTAAGCCCCTCTCAAAATCTTACCAATAAAAAGATAATAAATAAATAAATATTTGAAGAAGAAAAATAGGGGCCTCAAAACGACCCAGCATATCTCAACCGGACAACCCTCCAATCTCTCTATGTAGATGATTAGGGAATTTGCTACTTCCCTTGTCATTTTGGAGAATTTGCTACTGCTCTTGTGGTTCTGGGTTCAACCCTGTGGAGAGCGCATGTCAAGAGTGTGCCTTCAACATCGCCCGAAGAGGTGGATCGGTCGAGTTACGTGAAAGCGGATTCGGACACCATCAAACTGTTTAGACACAAAAAAGATTACATCATTTACTGCATAGGTTGCACCATTGGCATGGCGTAACCAATGCCAATAGATTAATTATATCATCAACGTATCGTATTTCCCAAGCAGATCTTTCCCTTTTTCCCTTAAGAGACCCTCCCTTCCCATACTTAACAAGTTTTGTTGACGAACAAAGACATGAGATTAGAAGTCCTAAATTTATTCACATCAAACGCCATCAATACTATCACTTTCGTTCTGATTTGAATTGTGAATACTGTTCGAAACAATTCCAAGTTTGCTAATTACCTCACTGCTTTTGCGAACGTTAAGTTAGAAAGGGGAGAGATGGAATAGGAATAGATCCCACGTTAAGCACGCGTGATTTGTATTGAGCAAAGGCGATTCAAGCACTCCTTAGTAAGTGTACCCAACTTCCATCGATTTCTAGGAGATAAAAGATTGGAAACTCTTAATCTTGCCGCATCATCCGCAGCTGTTCCGGTGCCAAGTTGAACCGGCTGCTCAAAAGGGTTAGCTTCACCTTTGCTTCAAATGTTTTGAAAGGAGGACCCGTCGTGATCCATTTGGTTGGTGCAACCGTGCAGGGTTCGCTCCTTATTTTAATCACGTTTGCCCTTGGTTTGTTTAATTAATCTTCACGTGGTCCTTCGCCCACGTGATTGACCTCTTGGTTACAACTCACACGTAAGAAAGTCAGCTCTATGGAAAGAGGACATTCATCCGGCAAAACGATAACCGTAATCTTCCCTGATTTCTCAAATCATTGCAATCAATTTAATCGCATAGGAAGTCAATTATTACTCTTGGCCTACCTAAGTTCAAATCTGCTCGTCTTCATGATGAACTTAATTGCTAGAGTCGAACGTGTGAAGAGCCCCTGTTTGACCTAGGATTTGAATTATCAGCATTCATGGATTCCATATAAGTCTTTAGACTGGGTGTGCTTGTTTCGCGAAAAATCAAAGATTTGGAAAATATTTTCCAAAAAATATTTTCTTGTATCACTCATAAAAATGAATAAATGCAAAAATATTTTCATCTCCGTGAAAATAGTTAGGCATAAAATGTTATCGATAATGAAAATAATTTTTCATTGATTAATTTTTCTAAAAGATATAAGCGTTTATCTTTTGAAAAATGTTTTCTAAATTTTTGATTTTCCGTGAAACAAACGCACCAAAATATTTCCGTGGGCCGTTTATTCTATTGTTCCGAACCCATTGAAAGACTGGTAGGAATAACTGGTGCAAATCCTGCGGGAACAGATCCTAGGAAACAGTTCGCTTCTGTTCTGGGCATGAAACCCAACCAGATTGCCCACAGTTGCAATTGCTAGTTACTTAGGCAATCCGGCCGATCGAGAACCCGAGGGTGACGCTTTGATTCGTGATGTCGTAACACATTTGAATGTGCCGGTGACCAGCGGAAAAAGGTCACCCGACTTGAATCTCGATAGCACAAGAAGACTTGAAGGACCTAATCGATCGAGTTATTCACTAGAACTTAGAAGGTTTGTTGAATCATGCAGTCACTGACTTAAAATACATAAACCAAGTCGCAGGCTTTGAACAAGCAGCGAAAGAACAGTGTCCTAGACTACCGGGGCGAGAGTTGAAGGTGAGCTAGACCAGACTCCAGATTGCACCTAACTTTCGTTTGAACCTCCCCTCCCAAACCCCTAGTCCACGTGCTCCATTTGAAGTTCTTTGCTCCATACATGGACACTTCAAACACCAATTCGAACTCACTGAAAAGTTGCACAGGCCAAAGTTACCAGGGAGTCCCCAGAGCTCACTGGACCATATACAAAATCTAGTCGTTTCTTTTAGTTTCTTCCTGGGGGAAGGCACCCACGTAAGAGGGGGGAAAAAAAACAGAGAGCATTTGGAAGTGGAAAGGCAAAAGCCAAAGCCAATGGGGTTCCATTCAAGAAGCCAAATTGACAAGAAATGGATGAGCTTGTTGCTGGTGTTGCTTCTTGCTGGAGCTGCAACGTCTCAGCACATAATAGAGACTCTTCCTGGGTTTGATGGGAAACTCCCCTTCACGCTAGAAACCGGGTTGGTTCTTGCATTCATGCTCTTGTTGGGAAAATTCCTCCTTTTTTTTTTTGTGGGAAAATTCAGAGCGTGGAAGTTGATGGAAAATGCAGGTACATAGGGGTGGGTGAAGTGGATGATGTGCAGTTGTTCTACTACTTCGTTGAGTCAGAGAGAGACCCTGCCAATGATCCTCTTGTGCTGTGGCTCACCGGTGGCCCTGGCTGCTCTGGTTTCTCTGCCTTTGCCTTCGAAATCGTCAGTGTTTCTTGGCGTTCCCTTTTTCCTTTCCCTTATGTTTCCTAGAAGTTGCAAAGTACCTGTATGGTCGGAACTTTAGCATTTAAAAGACGGGTGGAATGTACATTACTTCCGTTTTGCGATTGCGGGGACAGAATTTGGGTCAAGGATGCGATGTGTTTAGCCAGATCAGGCAGATAATCGATACGGATCAGTTGTAGACATGCATAAATTGATGATTGTGATGTTCTATTGTAAATAGAGGAGGAGGTGGTAGGGAGGGTGAAGACGTCCCCCTATGGCAAATAGTACTACTTGAGACAATGAAACAGTAGGCATGCTCATTTCAACTCTTTGCAGTTGAATTATTGGGAAATCTACCTTTCTTTCATGGATCCAGAGTTTGTGATCATGGTTTGCTTAATCTGATTAAAGAAAGAGTGGAAAGATGCGCATTTAGTTCCTTCAAGTGACGATGAATGAGCCTCAAGAAGTAGGGATCACAGGATTAGGGATCACAGGATTATAAGAAAACCGAGCTGAATGGAGAGGACCTAACCAAGATAGTAGTTTCAATTATTTTGAATTTGAAACTTCTGTGCAGGTCCTTTGACCTTCAACTATGGAGCTTACAATGGGAGCTTGCCCTCTCTTCTAATCAACAAATACTCATGGACCCAGGTACGAAAAATCCCCCCTTTCCTCGTGGAAATTCTCAGCAAATTCTGAGATTACCCCAACTCTTATGTTGTCTTGTAAATCATAAATCGACTTTAGGTTGCCAGCATAATATTCATCGACGCGCCCGTGGGAGCTGGATTCTCATATGCAACAACTGAAGAGGGTAAATACAGCTCTGACATGAAATCCGTGCACCATACGTATACTTTTCTGAGGAAGGTACTAATAGATGTCGATTGACATATATTTGCTAGTACACAAGATTGAGCTACGATTGCCTAAATTTGTCTTCTGATCACAGTACTGATGATAAAACTAAAGCTTGCCTTATGTTTCAGTGGCTCGTTTCTCACCCGAAATTCCTAGGAAATCAACTTTACATTGGCGGTGACTCATACTCAGGCCTAATTGTGCCTATTTTGGTGACAACTATACTAGAAGGTAGCTTCTTTTCACAGAGTTCATCTCGCCTCTGCTTTTTATGCCGATGTTACCGACTTTCACTACACAAAATTTAGGCTGATTTTTGTGGGATTGCAGGCATAGAGGCAGGACTAAGGCCTAAGATGGAACTCCAAGTATGTTTTCTTCTACTTGGCTTAGCCTTGACCAAATTCATTTTGCTTGGCTAGTTTGTTGGCCATAACTACGCAGAGAGCGAAACCTAACAAGCTATTTTTCTCGATTCTACTTTTGAATAGGGGTATTTGCTTGGGAACCCAGTGACCGATGACTTCATTGATCCAATTCAAGGATTCCGTATGTTCATCGTGTGAATCTTATATCAGATGAATATTATGAGGTAAAATTTTCATAATGCCCTCTTGTATGCTCCTCCGTTTCTCATGTTGGAAATCGATTTCATAGGATAGTTGCACAAATGCATTGTTGATTAGAAAGACATGAAAAGCAAAGCATGTCTACCTGGTGCAATGTATGTAGCCGCAGTTTGGCTTAAAAGAGGACAGTTTTTGCTTGAGGGTTGTCTTTCTGCTTTATAATTTTCTGAAATAATGTTGAGCTCAAGATAACCAAAAGGAAATCATTACCAAAAAAAAAAAAAAAACTTAAATCTCTTAGTCTGGTAGAGGAATTGATGAGAGCTGCTTCATATTATATCATTCAGTAACCTTTTCAGCTTATATCACTTCATTTTTCACTTCACTTGTCACAATTTCTTCCCTTACCAAATACATTGAACTTATCAATTCTGATTTTTCTCAGGATGCCAAAGAATATTGTGGAGGCAATTACATTGACGTGGATGCAAACAATACCGCCTGCGTAGCAACACTGCAATTGATCAAAGAGGTCCTGCTCATACCGAGCAAGCATACTAGCCACATTGGCTTTTTCCACATTGTGCCCCAGTGTCATTGTCCCGGGATGCCAATACTGATCCAATCGATTTTGTCATTTATGCAGTGCCTTTTACAAATCAATCTTTGCCAAATCTTGGAACCTCAATGCGCCTTCTCATCAAAGAGACGAAGGGAGTTGGAATGGGATTTGAGAGTTCAAGAAGCTGAAACCATAGATCACATCCTCTCCAACAACAGACTTCCTGAATTGCCGTGCAGAGTAAACAGACTTCTCCTCTTCCTCAACCTTTTTCCTTATTCTCAATCAGATTTTGATGAGCTTGTTTGATGGTTTATGCAGGGTTTTACGTACGTGATGGCCTACAAGTGGTTGAATGATGAAAGAGTGCAAAAGGCTTTGTACGTCAGGCCGGTATGTCGATGAATTGCAAACAAGAGTAATTTACCGTGACTTCCTGGATATGTTCATTGACATTATGGAAAACTTCCAATCAGGAAAGTGTCCCTTCAGATGGATGGAAAAGATGCCCGAAAAACTTCTCAACCTACACCGAGGAGGTCACCAGTGCCATTGCCTATCAGAAAAATCTCTCTGAGACCGGTCTCCGTGCTCTCATATATAGGTAACACAGCTCTTCACATTGAAAAACAGTTACCAGAACGGTACAGTTAGTCGACTGCCCAACACATTTCCATAGAAAACTGAAAATTTCAACCCTGTGATCATACAGAATATATACAGCTCTAGACATAACTCTGTTGCCTTGATTGTTGTGCTCACCTGGATCAAATCCTCGTTTGTTCATGGGTTGGGCAAGACAAATGATTCAGAATACTCCCCCCGCACTGGTGCTTTTCTTGATCTGAGTTCGATTAATTTCCAATAAACCAGAAGGAGTGATCTCTAGGGAGTGAATGTGTCCTGAAACACAACAAATGCCGTAGTTAACAATTGGTTGCACCTGTGATAGATAGGCTCATAATCAAACTCCATGCTCATGCTCGATGTATGTTGTACCTCACAGCGGAGACCATGACGTCTCAGTTCCATGGATTGCAACCCTGAGCTGGATAAAATCCTTGGGAGTACCTGTCTTCGACGAATGGAGGGCGTGGTACCTCGATGGACAAATTGCAGGGTAAGTTGCCAAAACGCAAACTGCGGTTGAACTTTGAAGTGAGCCAAATGTCCATCCTAACGTTGCATGATCCTCGACTGTTTTCTAGGTACCAAGTGAAGTTCATGAACGATCACTTCCGTCTGACGTACGTGACCGTGAAGGTGAGAGAAGGAAATCGAATTTCGTTTCGCTTCTTCGTAGTTTACCAGAGACGAAAAAGAAACCAAACTGAAAGTACTTCATGGTTTATGTGAAACAGGGCGCTGGTCACACAGCTCCAGAGTACAAGCACAAGGAACGCTCGCCATGTTCGACCGGTACATGGCTCGTTACCCCATCTAGTCGGGTCTGTGCCGTGCCGAGTATGTTTTCGGCAAATACGGAGAATCTAAGTTGGGAGATTTATCTCGAACGATACCTTCTTGTAATTCATTTTATGTAATCGGTTCATTTTGGGAGAGCTCTGTGAACATATGTAATTCAAGTTTACGCTTGTCTTGAAGTTAGCTGCATCAGTAATTATATTTAGCGAACTCGAATCCTAAAAGCTCGCGAGGAAGTTTTCTTCTCTCGCTAGAGCAGTAGAAGTCCTTCTAGCCCAGTCCAGCAGTTGCAGTAATTTCCTTTGATGCAATTTTGTTACTTCCAAAAGCCAATAAAGTTTATATTTTGACGTCGTCAATTTGATCACTGGCTTGTCGATTTGAAATCACATTGTGAGGTAAGATATCATCAATTGATTTCCTGCCAATCATCTACCTAATAGTTATGTATGGCCATAGTGTACTATTTAGTTATTTGTTCCTTGGTTTACCATTTCAGCATTTTATAGTAATAATAGGAAAAAAAAAAACTGGGATCCAAAAATGGAGAAGCAAGTTCACCGAAATCAATTGACTTCCCCTTGGATTTACTACTTATGATGATCGAACATATTGTTCTACTAGATTTTATGCAGTGAAACCGTTTGTCGAGCTTATTCATATTTGGTGTAGTGAAATTATGAATTTTAGAACTTAAAAATATAATCTTCAAGCATCAAAATAATCCAAAAAATGGAGGAGGAAAATCATCAATTCATTCCATAACCAATTGCGCAGATTCTAATTCAGTTTGAACTTACCCACCCATCGGTGGCCCAGCTGATTTGCGCTCTGGTCTTTTCACGAGAGGTCCTGGTTTCGAACCTCGCTGGGTGCCGGTGATTTAAGCGGAGGGTCGTGACGGTGGGATGCTGCGCTAGCCCTCCCGGAGGATTAGTCGAGGTGCGCGATCCGTACGGACGCTGGCCCGGACACCTTCGATACAAAAAAAAAAAAAAATAAAATAAAATTCAGTTTTGAACTTTTGAAATTTGCCAAAGTAGTTAGAAACCTTACCATGAAAATCTAACATGGTCCTTCCTGAGCTGTCATTCGCCGCCCTACCTTACGTCCCTTGTTTAGCGTGGAGCAACTTAAGGGAAACTGCGATCTTTAAACTCTGGTCTTCAACCGAGAATACCTCATCATATTGCATCTCTCTCTCAACGCGGACATGTGCATCAAAGCATTCTTGACGAAAACATACAGCGTGCTAATGTTAAATAATAGAAGGTTTGCTAGGATCTCGACTTTGTGACTTTCCTAGCCTCCCAACTCTAATACGAACAATCATCAAAACCGACAGTTTTTTACAGAAACTTGGCAAGCCACCGATTGCAAAAAGGGATGCCAGTTAAGATTATACAACGTACCAGACGAGAACACTCTCATCTGGGTCGACCCCGTTTCGCCTCGTCTGATTGAATATGTCCATGGAGACGCGAGGCGGTGACCTACTGGAGTACCCACGGATTGGTTGAGGAATTGGTCGAACAGGTGGTGCGCATGCCCTAAGTCGCCGGAGGGCGAGATAGCTACAAAGCGCAGGATCTTGGCGAGGACCATGGGGTGGTCACGGAGGTGGGAGCGAATAGCTCGAGCGTGGATCTGCGTGAGGCCTTACATGAAGCGGCAGGCCTCGGCGAGGGAACCCAAAGCTCGAGCCCCCAGATCTGGAAGGCTCGGTCTCCGTTGCGACATCATGGAGCTCGAGCCGCCAGCTCTCGAGCTCAGCCACGACATGGAGCTCGAGGCAAGATCTAGTTCAACTCGTTGCCAAGGGTCCGATGGACGAGATTAAGGGGTGGGGGACGGGAGCGACCCAGGTCGGAAGCTCGCGGACTTGGTTGATGCGAGCACCGCCAGACAATGCCTGACCTGGCCATCGCACAGAGTCGAAGCGACATCGTCCAGCTGAACGCCGTTCTCAGAGGTTGAAGACCGGCGTTCTCGGTAGAAGAACAGAGGTTGAAGATGAAGACGACGGAAGAATCTGAACATAAAAAGAGAAGAAAAAATAAATGAAAAAACTCAAAAAAACCAGGCAAAACAATGTCCTCACGAGTGAGAAGTTATCCACATATCCGACCCAAAAAAAAAAAAAAAGTTATCCACATTAGAATGTGGAGGACGGCGACGAGAGGACCTTCTTGTCAATAATTTCATGTAGTCGAAAGAATTACATTAAAATTGCATGCAAGATGTAAGAAATTAAATTATAAAATTGAAAGGTTTAAAATGAATCAAAATCGATAAATTAGGGCATATATGGCAACACTTCTACTTCTGAAATTAATTTCTAGTCAAAAGTTAATTTTTTTACTTCTACTCAAAAGTATAAATTGATTTCTAATCAGAGAAATTTATTTAGTAACGGTTGAAAATTTCTACTTCTAAAACATTATTAACACAAGATATTCTATGAAATTATTATTGGCGGCCGAAAAATTTCTATTTCATTTTTAAGTTTTTAATTTTTTTTAAAAAATATTATTTATTTTTTACTATAGTGATCGGAGACATTACTTGACTGTGACAGCGACTAGTAGTAGATTGCCGTGGCGGGCAAGGCTGTGGTGTTCGACGGTTGGCAGCAATGGTCAACGGATGGCAGCGAGGGGCAGCGGTTACAAGCAATGGTGAGTAGCGACCGATAGTAATGGTGGCCAGAGGTAGTGGCTAACAGAGATCAACGAGGGTTGGCGGTTGCAACGGTTGAGGCGGGCCAGCGGAGCTCTAAGATGGGCTGCGGTGAGCGATGGTCGACGGATGACAAGGTCACGAAAGGCAATGGGCAGTGGCTAGCAAAGGTGGGCGATGGTCGGTGGTGTCGGCGATGGCGATGGGTTGTGTAGAGTGGTGGTCGGAGGTGGGTGGATGTCGATGAGAGCTAAGGGTGTAATGAAAAGAGGATGAGGCGAGCCATACTTCTGGAGCAGAGAAGCAATTTTTTTTTAACTTCTCAAATTGGGAAAACAACTTTAGAAGTGAAAATTCACTTTAGAAATAGAAATTTCTTTAGATGTAAAATTTTTGCTTCAAAAATTATATTACCAAAAAATTTTCGTGCTCTAGAAGTATTTCTAGAGCAGAAATCCATTTCCAAAAGGTTACCACGTGCACCCTAAATTTATGACATAATATATAAATTATTTGATAGGATAGTTACAGTTGAATTTCAATAAAAAGCAAATGAGCAAAGTCTGAGCCGCCATAAAGGAACATTTTCATCACCAGGCCAAGCCAAAAAAATCTATCCAACATGGCAAAAAAGTTAGGAAAATTGTAATAAGAGCTTGACATG
>JAGVVM010009092.1:0-12236 GCA_019149425.1 Psidium friedrichsthalianum
CCCTCTCCCCTGCCCCTTCCTTTCCCTCTCTCCCCCGCCCCTCTCTCCCCCCCTCCCTCTTCCGACCTCTCCCCTTCACTCTCTCTCCTACTCCTACTCCTCTCTCCTTCCTCCACTTCTCCTCCCTCTCCCTCTCCCCTTTCCTCTCTTCCTCTCTTTTCTCCCTCTCTCTTCTTTTCTTTTTCCTCCTCCGTCTTCTCTCTCTCCTCTTTTCCCCTCCTTCCCTCCCCCCTGCGTGACGCGCCGCCCCATTCGCCTACTCTCTCCTCCCCACACCCTTACCGCTTCTCCCCTTCCTCTTCCCTCCCTTTCCTCCTCTCCTCCTCCTCCCTGCTCTCGTCCCCTTCTCCTCCCTCTTTTCCTCTTACCTTCTATTTCCTCTATTTCCCCCCCCATCTCCTCACTTCCCCTCTTCTCCTCTTTTCGCCTCTCCCGCCCTCTCCCTCCCTCTCCTCCCTCTCCTCCCTTCTTCCCTCTCTTCTTCGCCTCCCTTCTCTCCGCCCCTCTGCGTATTCCCACCAGCTTTTTTCCTCTCTCTCCTTCTTCGCTTCACAGTAGGCTCATTGACCCCATACTCTTCTGCCATCCCTCCCTCTCTCTGTATTCCTGTCCTCCCCAAGCAATCGCTAACACTCCCTCCTTTCTCCCTGCTTCGCCCCGCGAGCCGCGCCATCGACAAACTACGACTATCCTAATCCACCGATTGGCATACCCTCTCTATGGACTACTTCCTAATGCTGTCGAGGCCTGAAGATCCCACCCGGCAGAAAGCGACCCCCATGAGTACAAGTGGTCAACGGTGTTATTATGATTTCAACGTCAACTGTACCAGAAAAAATAGCATTTGAGGCTATCATTCTGCACAAAGGCTTCATCACGGGTCCCACGAAAAAACCATCGAGTACTCAACATAATTAAAGACACGGATATGAGTAATTAAGTGGACAAAATGAGTGCAGTGGAGAATTGAGGAGTTACCTGCTAGTGTAAGTTGTCTCTAATGTACCCAGTGAGGATAACTGAGATAGGATTTGGTTAATGATTGAGGTGTGCGTCGTCCTAAGTGGTATCAAATGTCATCATTTATTAGTATGTGTTATTACAATTTCTTTATTTTCTGAAAAATATTTAAAATGACAAAAAATTGAAAATTATTTTTTGTTCAAAAATGGTAGCCCTAAGCTTTAGCGCGAAGGCTTCCAAAGTCGATTTTGCAATTTTCTCATTTTTTTTATTGATTTTTTATGAATTTTTGAAAATAAAAATAAAAATACCGAAAAATACTGAAAATATGGAAAATCATTTTTTGGTCAAAATTGGTTCCCTAGGCTTGGCCAAGGTCCCTAAAGTTGATTTTTTTTTTTTTATGAATTTTTTTTCATTTTTTTATATAAGTTTTTCTAGAATTTTCTAAAAATAAAATGGCTAAAAATCAAGTGTCAACACTCAGGCCATGTAATTCAATTAAGCTTAGAATCTTGAATTAAACACATTCACCACCGATCCGATATAAATATGCAATGCATGAAAAATTAATTTTTTTTGCGAGAACTAAAGCCAATTCTCAATTTTTATGAAATATATAAAGTAAAATAAAATAAAATAAAATAAAATAACTTAAAATTTAGGTGTCAACAGCTGCCCCTCTTTGAGTGGAGGCTCGCAGAGGTTTCGCTCAAAGACAATTGAAACCTAAATTTTGACAATGCAAATGATGAATGCTGATATTTTTGTGGGAGTTTTAATCCCATTTTCTATGCAAGAGAAATAATGCATGATATACAAGACTGAAAATAACACGTGTCAAGGTTTCCTTTCTCCACGAAATGGATTGAGGAAATCTGAACGTGGGTCGCATACAGAGATACCCGTTTTGCCAAATACCTCATAATGCTGATGATTCCCCCAAGCTCCAAGCTTCTTGTGGTTGCTAGGATCTTAAAGTACTGGGTGCCTATCCGTTACCAGAGGTTTCCCCCTGATGCGAGAAAGCGCAAAATCTATAAGGGGATGTGTCCATCGCATTTCTTCGAGTGGAATCACATCAAGGAGATAGGTACTGCCAACCCACGGGGCAGTGACCTTATCAAGATGTAAAGATAGGTACTGCCAACCCCACAGGGCGGTGACCATATCGGAAGGACATGTCGCCGAAGCGAAGTCATATCAAGGAGGGATATGCTGCCAATCTCACAGGGCAGAATCATATCAAGAGATGAATGAGGTACCGCCAACCTCACAGGGCGGTGACCACATTGAAATTGTGCTGCACGAATTGCATCAGTACAAACACAGGATATTCAAAAATGGGTTCAGAAAGCTTACCTGGGTCTTCTGAACGAATGGTCAAGGAGTAGACAGGCTGACTGCATCATACCTGCTTATTCACTTGAAGCAAAATCATGCGCATAGACCGAATCAAATGCTAATGCGACATGTATTCCAAAAGAATCACGCTTCACTGAAGAAGGTGAGTACTCGAATGACTGTATGTGTCGCAACAGATTTGAGTGCCTTAACAATCATCAGAATTTCATTCTTTTGAAAGGCTCAGGTTGAAGATATACTTACCTAGGAGCTTGGAAGATTGCCAGGTAAGCGTTTGCCAGCATGGCTTGTTCACTCAATATTCTTTGGGTGAATTTCAAGACCTCTTGAGGTAGCTTGAATATCAGGAAAACATGTGCTCAAACAATGTTTATGCAAAACTATTCTGTCAAGTTCGCATCACCAATTCTGTTCAAGGAGGTAATTACATTGTGAATACCTCGAATGTACTTTGAATGGGGGACTCCAGTCCGAAAGGGCTTTCTCCTACTCTCGAGAAAAGCTGTTTCTCCTGACTTGCAAGATTCAAGAGAAATCACTCATTGCTTTCAACAAGGGTCTGAGTAATCTCGTAATTGGTACGACCAAGCCGATCTGGAGGTCTTGATTGGGACCGTAATATAGGCTGGGTCAATGGTTTACAAAATGGGACTCCTGTGGAGTTAAGGCTTTTTTGAAAGAGATCTTCATCATCTGCTCCGGGTTTATAAGTCAAGAACCCTGCAAAAATGAGAGAGAAATAATCTTGCTCGAACTTTTTCGAGCGATGCTTAAAGTCATTTAACTCTTATGTTAATTCAAGTGCTCTAATCAGAAGAGACTTTCAAGGGTCGTAACGTAGGTCGGGATTTGGGTCTGAGAAACGAAGGGCTCATTTTGGCTCAGAAAAATATATGAGAAGGGCTTGGTGTTGGTGATCATTGCAGTCTTGTCACTGATCTTTGACCTTCCCGAATTTGTCTTCAATGAATACCACCATTGGTTGAGGGGTGGTAGTTCTTTTACACTTTGCAAACTGACTTCTTTGGGGATCCTTTTTCGGGAATTCAAAATATATGTTCGAAGTCAGAAGTTCATTACAGAAATATGGGCATTGGCCTTGCTTTTGATAGGCACTTTGCTCTTTCTGCCCGAGATTCTTTGGAGTAGCCTTTGCTTTTCTTACTCCCGACTCCCTTTTGTTTGGAAGCAGGCCCATTTTCTTTAGGCTACACTTGTTTTTCTTTTTCTTTTGTTTAACAATCTTGTGATTTTGAATTTTAGCAACAAGATGATTTTCAACAAATGATACTAGACATTACATGAAAGTCTAGCATATGAAATGGGCTAATTCGAGAATTCTCTATTGGTCGTCGTTACTTTGAAATGAGCAAGGATCACCAATCATGGGTTTGAGAAATGAATTTGCAGGCTCAATTGGGTTATGCAAAGGATGAGTGTGTAGGATAGAGAAAATAAATGCTCCTCGTCATCCTAAAGCACTTGAATTAAAATTCGAGTATCATGCAAAGAAACACTCGAAGATTGATGTTAGTCCAAGCAAGAGAATTTCTAACCATTTATCTCCTGATATTGTTGGAATTACCTCTGTTTTGCCCCAGTGTGGGGTGGTTCTTGACAGGGGTTATGAAATAAAACCTCCGCTCAAACGGGTTGTCAATGGTCACCTGCAGTGTTTGGAATGGAGAATGAATGCCTCCTTTACTTCGACTATCGTACCTTTAGCAAGAAAACCCATTGCCTTGGAGAATGCAGAATCTGTCTACCGCTCAACTCACTGTGGATTAAATATAGGACGTATGTGGAAATGGCTTGCCTTTCATCATCCTATCATGCCCCATTCTACATATTCGATGCATCATATGCAGTTTATGCTCCAAGTCAGAATTAACAAATTAAACATGCAGAAGAGTCATGCATGAATTATGGCATGTGTAAACGCAATGCAGATATTGCAATTTTTAGCATCACATGTTCAAGTATGAAGGACTTAGATTGCCGCTGAATACGTGGACTGGATCGAATAAATTGGAGAGTCAATCCCTTGAGTCGAGAGTGGCTGGTCTCTGACTTTTGCCCCTGTACAATGAAAAGTATGGGTAAAGGGGTATTTGGGCTTGGTTTAATGGTGACAACCATCATGGTCGTCGGTCGAATGCCCCAGTTCAATTTGGAGTATGCCATCAATTTGGCCCAGTTTCATCAGGCTGGATTTCCTCAGATGATCACGATTTTGCCGCTTGGTGTGGTTTTGTTCAACCTGTTAAATGTTAGTGTTAACATTTCCTTTCATTTTGAGCGCCTTGCATGATCCCTTTATCAGGTTCGCTGGATTGAGTTTTCCTTGACTTCCGTAGAACATCTCACCATTAGGACAAGATTGTGGCAAAATACTGACTTTGATTTCATTTGTCGAGTGTTCTTGTTTCTTTCACTGTCATTCCCCATGCCATTTGGCCCATTAGACCGTAGGCGTCCATGGAGGCTTTCCTCTAAGTGTTAACCGTCGGATGGCATGGTCTTGTTGTATTGGGCAATTATACGCCGTGGTTCTTTTGAGCCAATTTACAATCCCTGTCAAAATAGGAGAAGACAATTCAGAATTTGAGACGATCATGGGAAAATTGGAACGATATAAAATTACCCTTCTTTGAGATCCACGAGTCTTTCGTTCGTATTTTCCTTATTTGAAGTGGTCCATCCAGTGGCGACATTCACACATTGATTTGCCCCAAATTTTGTTCAGCTTGCATTTGGGTATGATTGTATTCTCGGGCCCGCTTACAAATTCCTGAAAATAGGAGGGGTTGAATTTAAAACTGGAGAAATTTTGAGGGTAAATTGAAACGATACGGCGTTACCCTTCGAGTTTACGTGTATTTTTACTCGTAATTAATTCACCGCGAGTTTGGTGCAGCAACGGATCCATCATTTAACGAGGGAAAGGGAAATGATTACTTCTTGCTTTTTCATTGACTCAGGACCTTGATAAAAGTAAATAACATCCACTGTCAAGAAATAACACTTGTGCATTCATTCAGGATCTGCTCGGTTTCTTTTGTGGGTCTTCCAGTGATCAACCAATTTCGTTTCAGATCTGGTATGCATCGGTCATGTTGAAGGTCCGGTGATCAGTAACTTCGAAATACAAGCTGGGTACACACATCACAATCCCGGTGCTCTACCGACGTCGAACTGGTTGATCATGGCAAAAAGATCGTCGTCAATGTCCGCTTGGTAGTGATACACACCCTCTCCCTCAGAAGGCATCAAAACTGGCTTCGTAGGACCGGTCCTTTCGTACACTCCTCTGGCAAGGCTGAATCCTGCCGGGAACTGATCTAGCTCACCTCTCAAACGAGCATTTTCGATCCTCATCTGCTGCCTTTCGTCGAGGGTAAGGGGGCTATTGTAGTCAGGGCAGGTAGCACTATCAAAAGCCTCCCTGTACGTCTTGTTTTCTGCTCGTAGTTTTTCATTTTCAGCTCGTAGCAGCTCGACTTCATGGCGCTCATGTTGAGTCTTTACTCGGGTTCGCCTATTTTGAAACCAAAACTTGATTTGCATAGGGTTCAGCCCTGTCTCTTGGCACAGTTTCATCCTTTGTTTGTCATCCGGCATAGGGCACCCTATGAAGAAATCTTCAAGCTTTTGGACCTGACGCTCGGTATGACGCTTGCGACGCTTCTTTTGACCCTGGTTGTCGTTGTTATCCTTATTCTTGCCAAGATCTTGAACGTCGTCGGCGGAAGGGCCAGGCTCTGTGGGCTGATTTCCAAACATGGCCTTGAACTCTTCGTCTTTATCTTCTTCGAAATCTTGGACGTCGTTGGCGAAAGGGCCAGGCTCCATGGTCTGAATTCCAAACACGGCCTCAAACTCTTCATCTCCCATGTTCAGTAGGTAGCGATAACTTTCAAGTGTGTTGAGTTTGAGACATTTTTGGCTGGTTGATAGTTCCTCAAGGTTTGCTACTCTCTCTTGTATTCTCACTCTCTCAAAATTTTTCAGGCGACCGTGTATGTTTTAGAACTCTCTCTTGAGCATGGATGAAGATTATCAGAAGGACGCCTCCTTTTAAAATTCAGACGTAGGTTTAGAAAACTGTATTGTTTCTCCTGAGCGCTCTGTCTTTCTCAACCTTTTTTATCGTATCTCTCGCCCAGCTCGTCTTTTTTCATCCTTTCACGATAGGGGGGGCCTGTCGTCATCTCCACCGTCGATTTGCTGGCGAGTCCTCCAATAAAGACGAGTCGTATCTCCCTTTCTGCCGAAAATTTCTTTGTCTCCCACTCGGCTTGTATTTTTCTTCTTTCTTTTCTGAAGCGGTGGCGTCCCGTCAAACTTTTCCGTAGAGATTTTGGATCTGCTTGGTTCGAGGCTATAGACTGGCAGGAGATTTGGGCCAACAGGGGATATCACCGAAAGAGAATGGTAGATAGGAAAATCCGCCTAATAGATACTGCCACTGTGAAGTCAATATTTAACTCGATGCAGATTATCACCTTTGCGTTCAGTCGTCTGCTTCACTTCTTTCCTTCTTATCTTTTGTGTTTCACTCATCAGCCTTGATTCTCTCCTTCCTAATGGCCAATCTTCCTACACAAATCTTCCCGGCTGAAGTCACGTTCAAATGGGAAAGACTCTACCACCTTCTTGGCTGAGGCTATATCTACATAGCCCACCATCCGAGCGTCGAAGCTGAGATCCTCGGTCTGTTCGGGGAAGTAAATGCCTCTTCGGTCGAGGGCACCAACCTGGAGAGGGAATACAGGGCGTTCCCGCATGTCTTCATTAACTTTCTGGAGGCATGCCGGAATACTCAGGAAACGGTTACCTTGGCCCGCGTCGTGAGAGCTCGCTATCAAGATCGATCAGAACGTTTGGCGTTTGCAAAACACTCAGTTGCCCGGTATAAGAAGACGATCAAATCTGCTGATGAACGGGTCTCACTGCTGATTCACGAGAGAGAGGGGCTGGTGGAGCGACTTGCTTTAAACCAGACATACTTTGAGCATGATCCGAGCGACATCGTGATGAAGTTCAGATGCAAGTGGCTGGAGGAGAGGCTTGACGATCTAACGGCGGATATAGCCTTTGAGAGGGATTTGATCGACAATCTGAGACTCGCCGTTGAACACCATGAGATTAAGGAGAAGTGTACCCGCCTGTTCTTCAAGCTTGCAGACCTTGAATCCCAAGTCGCTCAGTGTAGACAGAGCATCAACTTCATGGAGAGTCAGTTAAACTCTTTTGTGATGCTCATTAGGACTCAGTTTGGCTTTACTTTTCCTCCTCATTAAGCTGTTGTAATACTTGCTGATGAAATAAAGGAAAAGTTTCATATGTTTTGTGCTTTAATTTCCAGCTATCACTTCTCCCGTATATCCTGATGGAACGATCTGAGGTACTGGACACGCCGATGCTTAACGTTCTTCTTGATGTTCCTGTTGGTTGTCCCAGATGATAATATCGAGAACATTGAAGAAGGGTTCGGCGGTAGCCCCCACTAGCCGCCTAAAGACCCGTGTTTAATCATGCAAAATAGTAAAGCTGTAACCACTTGGTCAGTGCGCCAATAAATAAATCAGGCGAGCCGTTGCGTGCCCCTACTTTGCTCATGCTCTTGTTTCTTTCGGCGTCCGCTTATTAGTGTCGGTCGCCTGTAGCGTTGGGAGAGACGTCTGTGGGCCACGCTCAATAATAATTCTCCAATCCTCCAAAATTCTCCACGTGGTTCGAACCGAGAAAGTTTAAAAGGCAGGCTTTTGATGGATTTAACCAGAAAGACGTTGTGGGGTTGGATCAACGTACTTGCCACATGGATTCTGATTACAAAATCTGTACTTTTCAAAAATACAGGAACTTCCAAATACATTAAAAATGCCCCCAGACCCCGATCCGGATAAATTTACATGCCCCCAGGCCCGATCCGGATAAATTTACGACCCTATCAAAATACACAACTCAAACCTGCTGACCGACTGACACGATTCTGTCCCCAGGAGAATGGACTTCTTCTCTTGCCCCCAGGATAATCGGCTAGAACCTTGGCAATTACCCGTCCTTTCGTATTCTCGATTTTGTCCTCGCTTGGGGTACCTGTGATTCCCTGCAAAAGTAGAGGGAATAATTAGTATGTGGTCTAAGGGAGGTCGGTCCATGACTCCTAAATTAGTCCAATTTTATTTTTCTATTTTGTGGAGAAATTAGAAAAAATTTCCTTAGGAAGACATGGGTTAATTTCTGGAAAATGGATTTTCTTGCAGATTTTTATAACTTGAAAAATGTGATAAAATCTTTTGACATTCACCAAATTTTTGAAGGAATTTTCCTCTTTTATCAAAATGAATTTTCAGGGGTAAATTTGACAAGAAAAACTCATTTCTATTAAAGCAGGAAATATGTGACAAAATCCTTTATTATTCAACAAAATTCTCCAGAGGGATTTTCCATATTCATTTTCTTTTTTTCAAAAATGGGACACCAATTTGATTTTTTATTTTCTTTTGAAAAATGGTCACGACGTTAAGTTAGAAATTTAACCGACACCTAACATGGACCGACCAAAAATAAATATAAGATGAAGTTAGAAGTCTTACTTTTACTTTGAAAAATACCATGCAGATCACATAGACATACACATGAATCGTGAGTTTAAATCTTAGCCTATTTACTCTAAAGGCTGACAAATTGAAGCGAAAGACTTACGGCAAGGCGACAATCTCGCGCACATAATCAGGATTAGCCGTGATCCCACGACGTAACCAGGATTAGCCGGGCCTCCCAACTTCGGCTGCTCGAGCTAAAAATTAAGACCACTGCTTTGGTAATCTTACCAAGCCTGAGGCTTAACTTTTAAAACTCATTTTTTAAAAGAGGTTCGGGATTGAATCTGGACTAACTTTCGACGTAATCTCACGCCGAACGCTAGAACCAAATCACAATACCATCCTAAAACTAGTGGCCCAGGTCCGACCACGGGACGTGTGTGATGTAGTGCTAAAACAATTAAACATGCACAACAGTTAAATGCAAACACCGCTTCAAAACTGTGCGAAATTAAACAAACAATTCCAACACCAATCTGCAAAACAAAGGGTTAGTCAAACACTCCACCCCTTATAACTCCCATCTGCAAGACCATTTAACACCTAAAGGTTAGAATCCACCCAATTCAGATCAAATGAATTTTCATGAAATTTTTCTGCCATAAATCCTCCGAGTTCTTAAATTTTGAAAAATTAAGAACAGGTCCCCAGTGGAGTCGCCAAGCTGTCGCGACCCGAAAGAAAATTTTTAAATTAGCGATCGAGCGAACGGATTATTAGGTTAATTAGATTAACTGACCTAACGCGGACCCTCCCAAGCCCTACCGAATCGCGACTTAGGTGTTTTTGTTGAAATGGTTTTAAGATTTTTGGAGTCGCCACTAATCATTTTATGGTAGGCTGATTAGGCACCCAAATAAAGTATCGGGAGAAATACTTTATTTCTGTGAACCAGAGATTATGAGTTCGGGGACTTGGTTACGTTAGATTATTCTAACGCCCTTTCGGTACCAATTTCATGAAAAATCATTTGGGATGACTTGGTTTGGATCAGACTGACCTGAAGGGTAAAATGGTCATATTCAAGGATCGAAAAGTGGAAACAAGTCAGATCAGTTGAGTGTGGTCATTCCTTATTTTCCACAATTTCTGAGAATTTTTTTAAAGTTTTCCGAGACGAATTACCCTTAAGGGGTAAAATCGTCATTTTGAAAAGATTAGAAAGGGGAATCATCCAAAAATAGGACTGGTCAGTCGAAATGACCCGTTTCATAGTTTTTGAGACTTTTCTGAATTTTCTGAAATTTCCGGGACGATTTACCCTTAAGGGACAAAATCGTCATTTTGAAAATATGAGGAAGGAAATTCATCAAAATAGGACTGGTTAGTCGAAATGACCCATTTCCTAACTTTTGGAGTTTTTCTGAATTTTTTAGAATTTTTGGAGACGATTTGCCCATAAGGGGCAAAATCGTCATTTTGGAAAAATGAGGAAGAAATTCATCAAAAATAGGATTGGTCAGTCGAAATGGCATGTTTCCTAATTTCTGGGATTTTTCTGAACTTTTTTCAGAATTTTTTTGGAGACGATTTGCCCATAAGGGGCAAAATCGTCATTTTGGAAAAATGAGGAAGAAATTCATCAGAAATAGGATTGGTCGGTCGAAATGACCCGTTTCCTAATTTTTGAGAATTTTTGGAATTTTTTTGGCATTTTTTTTGGAAATTTTCTAATTTTTTGTCATTTTTTATTTTTATTATTTTATCGATTTGTTAATGTTTTCCGGACCGGGTCAGTAAACCTGGCCGACGTGACTAAGGCCCGATTTGGGCCCTCCGGGATGGGCTCAACGGAAACAACTGGGCCCAAAAGCACGGTTTTCCTCCACTTCTCGAAGACAGTCCCATATAAGACCGAAGCCCAAAATGCTATTTCTTTTTAACTTAAGCCCAAATGTCAACATTCTATCAAGCCCAATACTTCCTAGAGATCAAGCCAGCCCCATCAGTTCAGAAGAAAAAACCCACTAAATAATTCCTTTAACCAATTCGCAAGATTAAGACACGCACTCAAACTGAACCTTCTCATCATGAACAGTTTTTTATATATTTTTTCTTTCGTTCTTTTTCTAGTTTTCTCTTTTTGGTTGTCTTCTTCACGGGTCTCCCTTCGCAGACCTCCTCCTGGATAGGACTCTACCGAAACCGCTCCTTCAACGACGTCTCAACAAAAATCTCGCCAAAACAAATTTTATCCAACAACCGCTAACGCCGACGATCGCCCTCCCATTTAACCGCTGGCGGACAACACCGGACAGAACCCAGTTTCCGGCTACGAGATTTTTTCACATTTTCGAGCGTTCAAAATTTCATTTTTTAACCACAGCAAACATAGAGGATGTTCAAAGGGGACTTACCTGAAATGCTCTAGACCGCCTACCGTTGTTCTTGAACGGCCACCGAGCGCGATATGTTGAGGTCCAGTTTTAGTCGGAACGACCATACGAGCTCGTGGTAGGTCCGGGTCCGGGGATGGACTCGAGTGATTTATGCAATGAAAAACGCAAAGTAAAGGTAGATTCGGGATCAGGGATGTACAACTAGTAGTTTAAAACCAAGATTCGAGCGAAATGATTGAGTAAATGGAGATCCACCATTAACTGACCTCTGAACTTTCAACAATGGTTCGTACCTTTTCCGGCGATGAAACTCCAACCGAGCGGATTAGGCTACTCCTCGCAGCTATCCGAAGCTTCACAAAGTGATCTGAGGTCTTGATATTACCTGTTGCGGGGAAATCCTCAATCGAAGCTCACGGGTTCTTCCTCCGATGGCCATCGCATGAGCTCGAAGAGAGCTTTTTCTCCCTCTTCCCGCACTCGCCCTTCTCCTTCGTACCGCGAATCCGAACTTGCAGCTCTCGTCGCAAGCTTCGATGACCAGCGCCGAGAGTTCTTCCTCTTTTCTCCCCTCGCTCGGTGCTCTCGCGCACTCAGGTTCCAAGGAGCTCCTCAAGAGCCCTCTTTCTCTCAAGCCTCTCCGCTCTCTTCGGGTCCTCCTCCCTCTCTTCACTCTTCTTCTTCTTCTTTTTTCCAATTTCTTTTCGACACTTCCCTCGGTCAAAGTCCCCATGCGTGTTTCCCACTTGTGCTTTGGACCCAAGAGTCTGTCAACTTTTTCTCTTTTCCTTACTTTTCTCTTTTTTTAGTTCCCTTTTTCCTCCACCATCCACCATTTGCGACAGAAAACCCTCTCATTCGTTTTCCTTTCGGTGCCTCAAAAGGCCGTCCTCGTGATGATGCGTCTTTCCCCATTTTGCCTCGGTGGATCTGCAAAATGCCCAAAATCCCTATTCTT
>JAGVVM010009093.1:0-27026 GCA_019149425.1 Psidium friedrichsthalianum
GCAAAGATTTTCGAGGAAATGCGGTGGATGTTGTCTTGATGACAGCCAATCAACATCCGGACCACCACGCTACCGATGCATTGCTTAAGTCTTTAACGTGGGCGGTGAGTTCTATAACCTGCATTCAAAGGGGATCAGAGTGTGCCTAGCACTAGCAGGGTTATGATTCTGCAGCCAACGCAGGTGTTTCAAGTGTTCAGGGTCTAGGACACTATTTGCTGCTTGATTGTCCGATAAATAACCAGTCAGATTGTGACTTTTTTTTACTGGAGCGCCAATCTATGATGAATCTGATTAGAGAACCAGAGGATTGCGGATCCCCGGAGCAAAACGATATATTTATGCTGATTCTTGTGAGTCTTGGTTATTAGGGCCGAATTTTAATACTACTCTACTACTGGCTTTTGCGATGGAAGATGGAACCAACGTTGGCTTTAAGGACAATATTTGTTTGCACTAAGTTGTACAGTGGAGAAAAAAGTGTCTGTAGTAATGATAATAGATGGAGGAAGTTGCGAGAATGTGGTGTTTACTAACCAATTGGTGAGAAGTTGGGGCTGAAAACAGAGGATCATCTCACTATACAAGCTGTCGTGGTCTTAGGAAATAGGGTAATGAGCTTAAATTTTAGATAGAAAGGGTGTCTTTAGTTTTTTCGATCACGGAATGAAACCAAAAATATGTTGAAGAGGTGTGGGTGTGATGTGGTCCCTATAGATTGGGGGCTTATCATAGTCTGTTTGGGGGAGGCCGTGGCAGTTTGATAGGAAGAGAGACGCAGCCTGATGGCTTTAGAAACACTTATACCTTCGAGAATGGCGGTCGGGAACCATTACTTTGGGTCTACGGATTCGGAAGCAAAAAGGGGCGCAGACAAAATAATTTTATGTCTCCGAGTCAATAATTCTCAAGGCAAAGGCGGTCCACCACCGCGCCTGATCTTTTTGCTGTTGTTAATGGTGGAGCCGAATTCTCTGCGGTCCTACCTGAAATTCTTTCACTAACTTGGCCCTTTGCCTTGAGGGCCTTTGCTGATGTCGTTCCGGAGGAGTGCCACCGTGGTTTTGCCACCGGATGAGAGAACATTCAGCACATATTTGACTTCATATCCAGGAGCCTGTTATTCCCCATAAGGCCAGCTTATAAGAATGAGTCCTTAAGGAGCATGAGGTCCTGCAAGACAAAGTGGCAGGAATTGTTAGAGAAAGGCGCGTCAGAGAGAGATGAGTCCCTGTGCCGTACCACAGCCTTATTAGTCCCTAAGACCGATGGTACCATGGAGGATAGTGCATCGACTAGCAGCGGTGTCAATAAAATTCACAATCAAGTATCGTTTACTATTACCCCCGCGATTCGATGAATTATTGATCAGTTTGCATTGGGGCTACTACATCTTGTTCGAAGATAGACTTGAGGAGCGGGTATCATCAGATAGAGTGCGACCCTGGAGATGAGTGGAAGACGGCGTTCAAGACGAGAGAAGTCCTTGTTACCATGAGTGGATGGTGATGCCGTTTTGGGTTGTCTAATGCACCGAGTAACTTTTTTATGAGACTGATGAACCGGGTTTTTCGGCCTTTTTATGGGAAATTTGTGTCGTTTTATTTCGATGATTTCTAGTTTAACAGTACCTCGGTGGGGAGACACATGCTTGCTGCATTTACGAACAGTGTTTGAGGCCTTGATGGAGCAGAAGTTGTATGTCCATCTCAGAAGTGTCACTACATTTTAAACCGATCATGTGACTCTTTTTGGGATATATCTATCGAAGGAAGGCATTCGGGTAGATCCTGTCAAGATTGAGGCCATTACGAGTTGGGAGACTCCGAAAAACATTCATGAGGTACGTAGCTTTCATGGGTTAGCAATCTTTTATCGGAGGTTTGTTCGAGATTTCAGCACATTATTGCCCCTCTTACGGATTGTCTAAAAGGGGGTCGATTGGTGTGACCAAAGAGGCGGAAGCTGCATTTCAGTTGTTGAAAAGAAGGTAACTGAAGCCCCGATTTTGGTGCTCCCTGATTTTAATGAGATTTTTGAGGTGCACTGTGACGCCTCGGGCTTGGTATTGGGGGTGTCCTGAGCCAGAAGAATAAACCAATAGCATTCTTCAGTGAGAAATTACGAAGCGAAGAAGAAGTATTCTACGTATGATAAAGAATTTTATGCCATCGTGAGGAGCTTGGAGCACTGGAGGCATTATCTTATTTCAAGGGAGTTTTATTTTGTATTGTGATCACGAGGCCTTGAAGTACATTAATGGGCCAACATAACTGAAGCTAGGCATGCGAAGTGGGTAGAACTGCTTCAAGCTTTCAGTTTTGCAATTAAACATAGGCAGGAGTGAGAACAAAGTGGCAGATGCATTGAGCAGAAAATCTTCCTTGCTGTCTACAATGCAGGTAAGAGTTCTGGGCTTTGACTCTTTTAAGGAATTATATGTTGATGATCCCTACTTTGGCGACGTTTGGAGGAAGTGTAAAACCGAGCTTTTTCAGCAGTTCATATTGGTAGATGATTTCCTTTTCAAGGGAAACAGGCTATGTATACCTCGTGTTCTTTGAGGGAATCTATTATTACTGAGGGGCATGCAGGAGGCCTAGCTGGACACTTTGGGGTGGACAAAACGATGGCCTTGCTTTGTGGGTGAGCACTTTTATTGGCCCCGAATGGAGCGTGATGTGACGCGATTTGTTTAGAAGGTGTAGTGGTATGTCACGTAGCCAAAACAAAGGGCACCAATGCTGGTTTGTCTATGCCTCTACCTGTCCCAGTTGCACCATGGGAGGATTGTCAGCCTTGACTTCGTGTTTGGGTTGCCACGGACGGCGAGCGGAATAAATATATCTTAATGGTGGTTACGTTGACAGATTTTCGAAGATGGTCACTTTATTGACAAAAATAAAAGTGCGCCATCTTCGAAATCTGTCACAACCACCATTATGGAATCTTTATTCCGCTGCGTCCTTGGCAACCCCAACCGAAGTCAAGGCTGACATCCTCCCATGGTGCAACTGGGACAGGTAGAGGCATATACAAACCAGCATTGGTGCCCTTTGTTTTGGCCACGTGACATACCCTGCACCTCTCAACAAATCGCGTCACATCACGCTCCATTCGGGGCCAATAAAAGTGCTCACACAGCAAGGCCATCGTTTTGTCCACCCCAAAGTGTCCAGCTAGGCCTCCTGCATGCCCCTCAGTAATAATAGATTCCCTCAAAGAACACTGAGGTATACATAGCCTGTTTCCCTTGAAAAGGAAATCATCTACCAATATGAACTGCTGAAGGCTCGGTTTTACACTTCCTCCAAACGTCGCCAAAGTAGGGATCATCAACATATAATTCCTTAAAAGAGTCAAAGCCCAGAACTCTTACCTGCATTGTAGAAAGCAAGGAAGATTTTCTGCTCAATGCATCTGCCACTTTGTTCATCACTCCTGCCTTATGTTTAATTGCAAAACTGAAAGCTTGAAGCAGTTCTACCACTTCGCATGCCTAGCATTCAGTTATGTTGCCCATTAATGTACTTCAAGGCCTCGTGATCAGAATACAAAATAAACTCCCTTGAAATAAGATAATGCCTCCAGTGCTCCAAGCTCCTCCGATGGCATAAAATTCTTTATCATACGTAGAATACTTCTTCTTCGCTTCGTTCAATTTCTCACTGAAGAATGCTATTGTTTTATTCTTCTGGCTCAGGACACCCCCAATACCAACCCCGAGGCGTCACAGTGCACCTCAAAAATCTCATTAAAATCAGGGAGCACCAAAATCGGGGCTTCAGTTACCTTCTTTTTCAACAACTGAAATGCAGCTTCCGCCTCTTTGGTCCACACAAATCGACCCCCTTTTAGCAATCCGTAAGAGGGCAATAATAGTGCTGAAATCTCGAACAAACCTCCGATAAAAAGATGCTAACCCATGAAAGCTACGTACCTCATGAATGTTCTTCGGAGTCTCCCACTCGTAATGGCCTCAATCTTGACAGGATCTACCCGAATGCCTTCCTTCGATACGATATATCCCAAAAAGGTCACATGATCAGTTAAAAAGTGACACTTCTTGAGATTGGCATACAACTTCTGCTCCCTCAAGGCCTCAACACTGTTCGTAAATGCAGCAAGTGTGTCTCCACCGAGGTACTGTAAACTAGAATATCATCGAAATAAACGACAACAAATTTCCCAATAAAAGGACGAAAAACCTGGTTCATCAGCCTCATAAAAGTACTCGGCGCGTTAGACAACCCAAACGGCATCACCATCCACTCATACAGGCCTTCTCTCGTCTTGAACGCCGTCTTCCACTCATCTCCAGGTCGCACTCTAATCTGATGATACCCGCTCCTCAAGTCTATCTTCGAAAGATAGTAGCCCCATGCAACTGATCAATCAAGTCATCGAATCGCGGAATGGAAATCGATACTTGATTGTGATTTTATTGACAGCTCTGCTATCGATGCACATCCTCCAGGACCCATCTTTCTTAGGGACTAATAAGGCTGGTACGGCACAGGGACTCATACTCTCTCTGACTGCGCCTTTCTCTAACATTCCTGCACTTGTCTCTGCAGCTCCTCATGCTCCTTAGGACTCATTCTGTAAGCTGCCTTATGGGGAATAACAGCTCCTGGAATGAAGTCAATATGGTGCTGAATGTCTCTCATCGGTGGCAACCCCGGTGGCATCTCCTCCGGGACGACATCAGCAAACTCCTCAAGCAAAGGCCAAGCTAGTGAAGGAATTTCAGGACCGTCAGAATTCTGCTCCACCATCACAACAGCGAAAAGCTCAGGCGCGTGTACCGCCTCTTCCTGGAATTCTGACCGGGACAGTAAATTATTTTTCTTCTCTTTCCGCCAATCCGTAGGACCCAAAGTAATGGTCCGACCGCCCTTCTCGAAGGTATAAGTGTTTCTAAAGCCATCATGCTGCGTCTTCCTATCAAACTGCCACGGCCTCCCCAACAGAATATGACAAGCATCCATCGGGACCACGTCACACCACACCTCGTCAACATATTTCATTCCGATCGAAAACTTCACAAGACACCTTTTACTAACTTTCACCTCATTCCCCTTCCTAAGCCACGACAGCTTGTATGGTTGAGGATGATCCTCTGTTTTCAGCCCCAACTTCTCTACCATGGTAGTAGACACCACATTCTCGCAACTTCCTCCATCTATTATCATACTACACACTTTTCCCCCACTAGTACACTTAGTGCAAAAAATATTGTTCCTAAGCCACGTTTCATCTTCCATCGCAGTAGTATTTAAAATTCGTCTAATAACCAAGGACTCACCAGAATCAGCATAAATAATCTCGTTTTGCTCCGGATCCGCATCCTCTGGTTCTCTATCAGATTCATCATAGACTGGCGCCTCGTCAACAAACGTCACAATATGACGGTTCGGACAATCAGCAGCGAAGTGTCCTAGCCCCTGACACTTGAAACACCGCTTGGCTGCAGCTCCTCCCCTGCTAGTGCCCGCACCACTCTGCTCCCCTTTGAATGCAGGTTTAGAACTTGTACCCTTAACTGCTGGTGGTGGTGGTGGTGTTGAATTGGCTGAAGAACTCCCCGCCTTTCCTCCGAAATCTTTGCCGGACCATCGATTCTGGGATTTGGAGGTACTGCCCTTTCTTTTACACTGAGCTTCCACCTTCAACGCTAATCTGCACACATCCTCATATGTCCAATATTGCTGCAATTGAATAACATCCGAAATTTCCGTCCGCAGCCCTGCCAAATATCGAGCAACCGTTTGCTCATCTTCCTCCGTCACATCACAACGCATCCGCAAACGATCAAACTCCTCGGTATACTCCTCCACCGTCAAATCTCGCTGCCTAATGTTGTGATATTCAATAAACGCTTCCTGCCTATAATGCGTAGGCAAAAATTTTCGTTGCAGCAACTTTTTCATCTTATCCCAACGATCCACCTTCGATTTTCCTTCTCTAGCACGTTGTTTCTTAACATGCTCCCACCAGATTGAGGCATGCTTCCGTAACTTGATAGCTACTAATTTAACCTTTTGCTCCTCAGTTAGATCTTTAATATCAAAGACCCTCTCTACTGTATGCAGCCAATCAATAAACTCATCAGGATGAGTCTTACCTTCAAACTCAGGAATCTCGATCTTCATTCCGAAATTCTGAAAAGGTGATCGATTTCCAGGTCGTATCCCTCGATTCCGCCCCTGGTTTCGAACCCCAAAAGGGTTGACGTCCTCCTCTTCATCATCGGATGTAGCTTCAGATTCCTCTGCTTCGGATTGAACGCCCAATCCCGCCTGCGCAAGTTGTCGTTCCAAATCCTGGATTCGCCTTCTCTGTTCTTCAATTTCCACGTCTCGCAGGTCTCTGTGACGCGGCTGCTCGTCTGCTTCAGGAACGACTCCACGCCCCCGGCCACCACGACCACGCCGTCCACCACGACCACCGCGATTCTGTTCAGCCATCGATTCAAGGCAACCTGTGCTCTGATACCAATTGATGCCGAATACGCGATTGAAATTGGCTAAAACAGGAAACGCGGATAAACGGAGGAACAATCTGTTCTCTCAATTTGATTATAACAAAAGATATTCAAGTCTGTCGTTTGAATATTCTAAACACCCTTTTATATGGTGTTAACCCTAATCTAAAATAGGAAACACGAATATTGCAAAAAAAAAAAGCCACTAAAAAGAAATCCCGAAAATACATAAAAATAATAATAAATTAAAAAGTCCATCTAAACGCTCCCGAATCGCCGAAATCCATCGTCAGTCACCGCCAACGGCGGTGAGTATCGAGCAAAACGCCATTTCGCTTTAATCAACCGAAATTGAGCTCCAAAGCCCTTAGTCGTCGACTTCCGCTGAAATTTCTGCTTATCGGTAAAAACTGCGAAACCGGGTGCATCAGAGTGGAATAGGTACACGTATCTTCGAATATTCATCCTGTGGATTTATCTTTTGTGTTTGTTTAGGCATCACAATCTTATTTCATGTTTGTCGAGTGGATTAGGTGGCATGACTTCATTTTTTTTGTGATCATCGAGTGGACTAGGTGTCAGAAACTCATTTTGTGTTCATCTAGTGGATTAGATGTCATAACCCACTTTTGTGTTCGCCGAGTGGATTAGACGGCATAATTTTTCATTTTGTATTCATCGAGTGGATTAGGTGGCTCAACCCAATTTCATGTTCACCAAGTGGATTAGATGACATGGTCCATCTCGTGATTGCCGAGTGATATAGGCAACACGTCTCTTTCAATCATTTCTTTTAATTGTTTTAAATCATATCATGCGCTGTTTCGCATTTGTAGAAAACTATAAGTAACAGAGAAGTGACTCGGTACTTGGAGAACCCTACTTCGAACGGTTTAGAAGGTCGGCAATCAAGGGAACTAATAGCATTATGAAGCATTCCCTCGTTTGGATGTTTTTATATGCGATCCATATGCAAGACTCTTTACCGCTCTATGGGAAGTGAGAAGCCTTGACATATGTTCCTTACTGTCTGCATTGTTACATATCATGCTTCATTTCATTTGCATAGAAAATGGGATTAAAACCCACCAAAAATTCATTCATCATTTGCATTGTCAAAATTCAGGTTCAATTTGGTCTTTGAGCGAAACCTCTACGAGCTTCCACTCAAAGAGAGACAGCTGTTGACACCTAAATTTTAGTTTTTTTTTTCATTTATATCAAAAAAATGAGAATTTATTCTCAACAAAAAAAAATAGTTTTCATAATTTGCATATTTTATCTCATGCATTGTACTTGCATCGATTTAGACTGGCAGAGGAATTGGGCTTAAATTGAAGAGCGACGGACCCGAGTCTACTTGAAAAATTTAGCTAGCCCATGGTGCGTCTTTATTAGGCCGAAAATTCAAAGAGTCCTAACCCATTGAAACTCTTCAATATTTTGAAAATTAAGAGTTTTAAGTAATTAAAACTCTTAAATTTAGAATTTCTAATCTAATGGCCCTAATCTAATCCTACATTAGCTAGATTTAATCCAATGGTCCATAATAACTCATACTCCTACTAGGACTAGGGATTTTTTTTAACTCTATATAAGCAACCTTAGCCTAGGCTCAAGGGAGTGAGTAATTTTGGGATTCACAGGCATAACTCAGAAATTAGAGAGGTATACACGAGAGAGTAAAGGAGATTGTGGTCGAGAAACCTTTTCAGACTATCCCTACCGCTGATGCCTTCATCCCTGTTGGCTGTACTAGTGAGAAGTTGAATGTACTTGATCGAGTTTCATCGTGTTGCTGCTCAGTCTGTATTTGTGCCCAAATGCTGCTGATCAACACCGTTCCCTCTGCTGGTGTTTGCTACTGTCCCAAGGGTCGTTCCTATTACTCTTCAGGGTTATTTTTGCTGTAAATCAGCCCTAGAACAGTGTTATTCAGCCTGTTTTCATTCACCATCCACCATAGATTTTTTTAACAGGTTTAGAGTAGTTTCGCTCACTGTCCAAGGGTCGTATCCCTGCTGTTCGGAGTCCTTTCGCTACAATTGAAGCCAAACAATGCCATTCTAGGGAAAAATTGCAACCTGCACGTGTGCAGATTTTTGCAACAAAACAAGGTAATTTTGTCAGCCTCGAACCTCCACGAGCGCGCGACATCTACACAATGACGATCGATACATGTGACATCCCAGGACTATCGCCGGTCCAGAAACCTTAATATCCAAATAAACGCTAGCGAAAGTGATACATTACCCCCGAAAGCGAATGAGTAAGGACTAGCGCAACTTAAACCTCATATATATACATAATCTCAGCTCCATATTACATAGTTCAAAACTTTCACCACCTCATGACAACCCATTGCTCGACCTTTACAACAAATGGGTCTAGGTCGGCAAGTTTTCTCAACTCTAATGGCGAGCAAAACCATAGAAATTTTCTTTAAAGCGCTTCTGTCTCAACCTTACTCATCATCATCCGTCCCACCATCTGGTCTAGGGAAAGATTAAATCTCTAGATCAATTTCCTTCGGGATCCCTATCTTACTCGCATTACATTCACTGCTGGGGATGGGTCTGAAAAATAAGGGTAATCATCAATGAGAACAAATTCAGCAAGCTAATATCTAAATCTCTTCTCAGAATACCAAACAAACCCAGACCAAACTCTCAAGTCCCAACCCAGGCACTCAAAATCACTATGCCAGATTCGATTACCTCAAAGCAGTTCAAATTTAGAAACTTGCCATAGAGTGGCCAAGCATGTAAACCGTTTATAACAGGTCCAATTCGAGACACACAAACCCAATAACCCAAAACTAACACAACTAGTTAAGGCTCAATAAAAGCAATCAAACTTTCAATTTAAAAACAGGTCCAATCTAGGGCAATCAATGCAAATACATAAGTAGTCCAAATATTCAATTCATATATCCAACCAAATGGCCAAGCCAATCAACTCATTTTTACCCATACGAAAACCGTCGCACACACCAACTAGGCAATAAAATCAATTAAATTCATTTGGGAAAAATCGTCGGCCAGGTACATTAGGCCACCTTTTAAAACACATGCCCAAATATTTCAATCGACATAGCCGACACAATGGTCAAACCAATCAATTTGTTACACGTGTTCCAATTTTATTAAAAATGCCCAATTCGCACATGGGACCCAAAATGACCAAATAATTAATTCCGAGCATATGTGGATAATCCTCAAATATTATTTGGAATGCAAACACAGGCTCCAAATATTTGAAATAGTAATATAAAATATTGCTCGAGCCCGGTTTTGAATAAAATGCTCAAAAATATATTTTTTCAGTATTCGAACCACACATGACCCACAAAAATTTCATTTCAAACAAAATCAAATTGGGTAGCACGTGAACAGTGTTCGTGGGTCGTGAACAATGACTTCCCAAATGGACCGTTTTTGAATAAAAGTCCCAAAAATCCATTTTTTCGATACCCGAACCTCACGGGACCCACACCAATCACCACAAATAGCCATTATTTTAATACGGCAGCAACATATCTCAAATCCACAGCATATCTCAGCCTCCAAAAATTGATTTGCTCAATTAACGCCGATTCCGGCAATTTTCCTAAACTGATTTACTCGAATCGAGCCTAGAGCTAGTCCATGACATGTACAATATTCTAATCGAGAAATAGAGGTTTAACTCACTTAGTCAAGGCCGACACGAAGTTGAGGAAGCGATGGAAGTGGCGGCACACAGCGGCGACCGACAAAGCACAACGGATTCCAATGGATTTAGTCCAAATCGGGACTGATAAAGGGCAAAACAGGGTGGTTCTCGAGCTGAAAATCAATATTTTCACATGAAAATGAACTCTAGGGGTTTCTAGGTTAACTATATCAACATGAGCTATATGTCAAATTCAGGTAACATAAAACTAGTTCCTCTACTGAAACGGCCAAAGCAGATTTGAAAGGTTAAACAACCTCAGACGAAGTGATTCAAAGTCTGTGAACTCACCTCGGATAGGACTACGGCATATCACAAAATCACAAAAATCCAATGGTGGGATTTCCATCGGAGGCCAGTTGAAGTTGGCGGCAGAATCTGGAGCAAGAGAAAGAGAGATCCGAGAATGGTAGTTCGGTTTTGGGGGGGTTTAGAGAGAGAAAAATCTGGTCAATGATAGAGGAGAAGAGAGAAAAAAAAAAAGTATTCTTAGATATTTATAATTTCAAAACTCAATTATTGGAGTTACTAATCACTGAAAACGACATAAAGTTGAACGAATCGATTGATTTTGAACTATTAGTGAATTTCGAACTGATAGGGGATTGGGTCTCAATAATTTTGGTCAAATGGTCAAATTGGGTCAAAAAATGACCGACGAGACATTTCTCAAAAATCGTGAAATTTCAAGACCTGTAGGGGCTTAATCAGTGCTAATTTGGCTCAACCGCGATCAGAAAATAACTCGGAATGCCGCCGAACAATTTTTCTAGCCTTGCTAAAATTACTAACACCATCTAGCATGAATTCTAGCACAAGCCGGGGGCGAGATGGCAATTTTCAATTTTGTTCTTTTATCTAAGCATTCCAATACTAAGCTGTCAATTCATGCCTTTTGAGGTGACATCCAACATTTATATCCCAATCCAAAATCTAACTTCTTTCAACTTATAAACGTCCGAAATTCGGGATGTTACAAATTTCTTCTAACCTTTGATTGCGATTCATGCTTGTTTTGATTGGCAACATGCATATATATATATATATATATATATATCCATATACCTTGATGGATGTACATCAACTTGCAATTAAAATTGAAAAAATCCAAACCTTTTGACTATAAAAGTTGAAGTTTTTTATGAACAAAAAATCTGATTTTTTTGGATGCTTAACTCCCATGGCAAAACTTGCCATAATTTTTCTGAATTAAAAACCTTAAATCCAAACCCGAACATGTCTATCCATGGCCATTTGGATACAATTTTTTGGATCAATAAAAGGGGAAGTTAGCCAATTCAATTTATAACCGTTTAGATCCGATTCGTTATCTTCCCAAATCAATTTTTGGGTTTAAGGAAGTGATTTTTTTAAAAAAATTCAAGAGGATTATCCATGGATTTGCATTATGGTTATCATGTTTTGGATATTCATTGATTATCATGTTTGCTTTGGATATGGTCTTATCTCGTTTGAATTTTCATAAAAGAAATTTAAAAATTTTAGTAAGATATGGTTTCTTAGAAACCCCATCTAATTGAAATTTTTTTTTTTTAAAAAAGCTAAGCTTCTTAGAAAGCTTATCTCATTGGAAATTGGAATGAAAATCAAGATAATAAACTATCCACGCATATCCTAAAAGAATTCGAAAATTCTAAAAAATACCAACAAAATTCTACTCATTACATTATCCTCGCATGCTCGCATATTTCATGTCATGCTTGCATGCTCGTATATCTCATGTCATTCTCGCATGCTCGTATGTCTCATGTCTCCTCACATGTTCGCATATCCCATATCATGCATACCCATGCACATGTTGCATACTCATGTTCGCATACCCATGTTTGCATATCCTTGTTCACATATCCATGACGTAATCGTGTGTCACATATTCGTATGTTTTTATATGCCATGTTCGCATGTCAAATGTTATTCATACTTATAGTCTTCGCGTATCACTTATGCATTGCCTTCCATATTTAAAAAAAAATCATATTTTTGCATACATCATGCATATTCTCACGTGTTTCGTATGTTGCATGTCCATGTTGCATTTTATTTGCTATGTCTTTTGCATGTTTAGTTTAATCGAATGTGTAATTTTCTGCATGTTGCTTATTATTGCATTGTATCTTCATTATTGATTCATTGTCATTGCATTCATATCATTCATACACCCATTAAAAAAAAGTGAAAATACAAAAAGAAAATAGAACATCTCACTTGAGCGTAAAAGTAAACCAAGCTGGGTTGTCGACTTAGGATATTCCATGAAATTCAAGGTACCGAAAGGACATTAGTTTTAATTAATTAGTGTAATCAAGTCTCCGAATCCTTTAGTCTCAGGTTCGTGAAGTAAGGTATTTCCCTCGATACTTACTTAGGTTTCTAATCAACCTACCAAGAATGATTAGTGGCGACTTTAAACTCTCTGAACATCAATATAAAACCAAAGTTGTGAATTGGTAGGGCTTGGGAGAGTTCGTATTAGGTTAGTCATTGATAACCTAATAATCCATTAGCTTGAGGAAACTTCATTTTTTTAGGGTCGCGACATGTCCTCATCTTAACATTCTGTTAAGGTGACATCTATTCTTTAAACTCGAGCTCTTATTATCACCCAGACAATCAGCTCAAAATTATCTCATCTCTATTTATCACACAGTAAATAGAGGCGAGTATCCGTGTGAGTGGACTAATCTCTTATATGTCCGACATACCTTCTTAACATAATGCACAAGCATTAATATGCATAAATATCGAATAAACTCAAGTATTAATAATGACAACAAATACCATTAACTATGAACTTTGGAAATATAAATATTTAATACTTCAACTCTACGCAATCCTAGAGATTTCGATATAAAGAACTAATCCCTTTGTCAACACGTAATAAAGGAAAACATATCTAGGAATTAACTTGCCATAAGATCTGCTTTTGTTCTATACGTAGATATGTACTGTACGTTCAACATCTTTTCCTACAATCATGTCTTTCACAAAATCATATTCGTGTCTATATATTGGTCTTGTAGTGGATCTTTGTGTAAACTCTTGCTGCTTGGCTATCACTATTAACTAATAATTGAACTGCAATATCTTAGCAACACTTCACTGACCCAAACATCTCTTAAGCCAAACTCCCTCTTGTAATGCTATTGATAACACCACAAAATCGTTTCCATCATGGATAAGGCTATACATATTATTTCTTACTACTCTAAGAGATTGCACCACTGCATATAAGAATACAAACCCAGAGGTAGATTTCTATCATCTAAATCTCTTCTCATGCCATCAATATAGCCTTCAAGGCGCAGAGCTCTACCTTGATAAGTCAGCAAAAAATTCGACAGTACTTTTTAGATAAGGATTTTCTTGACGGCAATCTAATGTGCTTGACATAGATTGGATTGGTACCTACTTATCATTCCAATTGTCTAAACAAATATCAAGTCTTGTACACATCATAGATACATTAAGCTTTCTACAACACTAGCATATGGAACACTTTCCATCTCTCATTTGCTTGTGAACTCTTAGGACACATTTTGAGGCTCAGACCTTCATTTCTTATTAATAGAGTAGTTTTAGGCTTACAATCTTGCATATGAAATCATTCAAGAACTTTATCTATACGAGTCACTTGTGAAAGGGATCACAATCTCTTTAAACGATCTCTTGAAATCTTAATTTCAAGAACATATGCAGCTTCACCATATACTTCATCTCAAAATTGGAACATAACCAATTCATGACTGTAACAAACTCTATGTTGCTCACAGCATTTAGTATATCATCAACATGTAATGATCAGATCACAAAATGACATTTGGATCTCTTGATATATACGCAGTTATCTTCATTAATCATGTCAAAATTAGATGCAACTATGGCAGACAGAAGAGTATATATCATTATCTTGAAGACTACTTGAGACTATATATCTATTTCAAAAGTCAACATACTTTTGTTAGTGGCCTCAATAACAAACCCAATGGGTTGTTCGATATAAATTTCTTCTTTTAATTCTCCATTGAGAAAAACAGTCTTTACATCCATTTGATGTAAGTCAAGATTCATAATTGCTACTATTATCAGAATAAGGTGAATTGAGGTAAATCTCATCACAAGAGAAAAACCTTTTCATAATCAATTCATTCTTATTGATTATATCATTTCACCACAAGACATGCCTATATATATATATATATATATATATATATAATATATCAATCGAGCCATCAACATAATGCTTTATTTTGAGAATCCACTTGTTCTTAATGGCTCTACATCTGTTCAAAAGATCAACAAATTCCCAAACTTGATTTGATCTCATTGACTTCATCTCTTTTTCCATTGCTTCTATCCACTTTTCCTTATCATGGCAATTAGAACCTCATTTACATTCATTGGCTCATCCTCTTCTCATGAAGCGACCATATGGACTAATCATGAAAGCTTCCCTTTCAATGTCAAAACATCAACGGAAAATGTTTTTTGCAACTAATTCGTCATATATGAGATTGTACACTTAGTACATCATGTTCAATTATGCTCTCACTTAGATTAGATAACGACGATTCTTCACATCAAGTGATTGCAATTGAGACTAGTTTGAAACAAATTCCCCACTTCTCACATTGCTCCCACTTGGATAAGATACTCCAGTAAAATATTATCACTATCCAAGATTTCAAACAGAGAATAGTCTTCACTGATCTTGCCCTTTTTCGAAAATTCATTCACTAAGAACATGACATCTCGTGATTCAAATTCAGTTACACTCCCACTTTCTTGTTCACCTATAAACACATACTTTTTGAGTGCCATCAGTATCTCATGTAGATACTCTGTTTGCTTCTAGGGCACAATTTCTCAAACTCGTGGGAGGACTCGTGTGTACAGGTAATACATCCTTAAGGTCTAAGAAAGAATCAAATCTTATTGTCGACATGTCCATAACTCATATGAAGTGAAAGTAACTGATTTAGAAGGCACACGGTTAAGTATATAAATTACAATCAACAAAGCATCATTCCAAGAGGTGATTGACAAATTAGTCTGTGTCATGAAAGACCTAACTATTTTCATTGGGACATGTTTCTTCTCTCTGCTACTCCATACTATTTGAGGAATCGCTGGAATAGTCAATTGTATTTCTATTCCTTTTTCATCACATAAACATCCAAATTGATCAGATAGATTTTCTCGACCTCGATCAGATCTTAATCCTCTTTTTTTTAATTGATTTTCTATCAGTCTCATAAATTTCTCAAAGCAACTCATGCCTTAGATTTATGAGAAATTAAAATGATATGTCCGAATCGAGTATAATCATATGTAAATGTGATGAAATAAACAGCATTATGCCCTTTTTTCGCATTCAGTGTACCACAGATGTTTGAAATGGACTAAATGCAAAGGAAACTCAACTCTTGTTTATTTTCTAAATGATTTTCTCATTGTTTTTCCTATTAGGCAATGCTCATGAGTAGGCAAATTGAATTTCTCAATATTGCCCAATAAGCCCTCTTGGATAATCTATTCATTCGATGTTAGCCAATATGACCTAGTCTAACATGCCACATATTCACATTATTATGATAAGATTCAAAAGATGTAAATAGGAAATAACATTATTGTACTCAATAATTAGCACAATAAAATCATCTAGAATTATAATAACTTATTCTCAACGACAAGTCATCACCATCGTCATGAAAGTTCAAAACTGGAATCAAGTTTAACCAATACTAACATGGAAACTAAATTCCATCAAATTTCTAGAGCATATAACAAATCATGTAGGAACATGGTGTGACTATATCGTGCATATTTAATTGGCAGGAGCCAATCCCTTAGATTTCCACTTAGGAATTATTTCCCACATATATTCATTTTGTTCCACGTGAAACTCGTATAAATTCTACAAAGGCATTTCTATCTTTTGCTACATAGTTTGTGGCCCATATGTCTATAATCCACAAATGATGAGATTCAGTTATGAAAATTGAATTGGAGACACAAGTAACACTCTCAAGTGCACAAAGGTTTTCTAACCGTTTTTTTTTTCATCACAGTCGTGAGCAAAGTGACATTTCTTGCCATAGTTAAAAAATTTCACCTTTGAGATGTTTTTCTTGAAAGGATGCTTTCCTTTCTTATATCGATCAAATTTCGATTTCTTTCCTGAAGAATCTATTTTATTATCCTTCCACTTCTTGAACCCACCTTGACGCTTACACTTGGAACACGAAGTCCCATTTGAACTAGAACTAGCATAACAAATGCTGGTTTCTAGTTGAATCGCCAAAAGACAGTCGACCTCTAGTTCAAAATAGCACATATCATTCTAAAAAGTCTTTATTTTTCATTGTGGATGAAGTGGATTTTCATACACACAGTTATGAGGTAAAGAACAGATTATTACTTGCACTTGCTACTCATTAGTCAAAATGTGGCTTGCATCTTACAGTTCACTTATTATGTTTGACATACACTACAAAAGTTGTTTCATATTCTGCCCATGAGGTATCATATAAGTGTCGAACCTTATAGTGATCTGTCTAAACTTGGTGACCAATGTCTAACCAAACTTAGTTTTTAATGCTTTCCACTTGACTTTGAAATTTTCATGAATGCCTGAACTCACACATAAAACCATTTTTCATGCTACTTAGCAACATAATGCTAGCACTAGAGTTCATCTTTTTCTATGCAACAAATGCCTATTTATACATTTATCCTTTGCAGCATTTTCATCTTCAGGTTCTTCCATAACTAGGCTAAGAGCTTTTAGTACTTTTTTTGGCACTTACTGAATTCTCATATTTCAGTTTTCATAATTTCTGCCATCCAAATTCTCTCCTTTGTTAAGCTCAGCTACGATATTCTAAAATACTATAGTCTTTGTATCTGTACACGAAGTTCTATAGACATGTATTCATGAACTATTAATGCTTAATATTTACACATCCATTTTATACTAACTAATTATATTAATGAATAATTTCACATAAGGTCTCATATTTGAAAGTTCACTGTGTTCCCAATCATCATCTAAGATTCCTCTGTCGAAATTATCATTAATATAATTATTTATGTAAAATTGAATTCATTAACGTTACTAAAACTTTATAGAACTCCCCACTCGAATAAAGATCATTAGTCATATAATGATCTCCTTATCTTGTAATCATAAAAAATGACATATCATGATTTGAACTAATAGACAAACAATTCATGCATCAAATCATAGTCAAATTGCAGAATACAAGACGTAAATAGTAAGCACATTTAATTTCGTGCAAAATATTTATAATATTGCATGTAAGGGCAAAAAAGTAAATCAATTGAAGGGGTAAATTTGTAAATTAATCATCTAGGGGCTAAAATTGTAAATTTTGGCGCAAGTCAGGGGCCAAAAGAAAAAGTAACACATGCATCCAGAGGCAAAATGGGCAAATCACCGCACGGAAGAGGGGAAAAAAACAGAATTTTATTTCATCCTCCGTCGGGTAGCCTTCTTGCATTTAATTTCAGCAATCTCATCCGTTAAAATCAAGATAACCAAGTGGTCTTGGACCCCAAAGTCATCGGAGGAGGGTGTGGGTTCAAATTCCACTAGCAGTTGTCCTTCGTTTCCTTTTCTTTTCCTCGCGCGTGCATAGCACGGGTCCACTGCCCCCTCGTGGATGTGCCATAATTGTTTCACCCGCAACTTTTCTTCTTCTTCTTTTTTAATTAAACAAATGATGCCCGTAGGCTGCCCTCTAGACTGCCCATTGCCCGCGCACGTCTTACACGTGGTCTTCTCCTTCTTGCGCACGAACATAAGAAATTTTCTACATTTTTCCTTCGCGCAAGAACAGTATTTCGTCCGTCGGATTTCGCCACTTGTTTCGCCGCAGATTCTTTTCCGACAGCCCACAATAGTGGGTTTTGATCATCACATCGGTGCGACCACATAGGTCCAAGAATCAACGACAATGGTGAAGTAATTTTCCCGAAATTGAGCAATAACTACTCGGACGCGGAACCCTAGTCCGCGAAATTTCACCGCAAAATTGGCCTTTGACGAACAACCAAATGTTGGGGTACATTAGGGTTTTTGTTCCCCATGGTGAGATGACCCTACTGATACGAATCTAAGTGATGGTTCATCAAGATTTGGTCGGAATCGGCGAAAAACTCCCCAGCTAGAAAAGCCCAAAAAACCAATTTACCCACAAAAAAAAAAAAAACACGAATTTCACCAAAATCCGCATATGATTAGGAAACAAGATATATGGCTCTGATACCAATGAAGGAAAAGAATCTCACAATATATACGCAGCAGAATTACACGAAAATAACGAGCCCAAAATCTTACTTGAATTACTGATCGGAGAAATATATCACAGAATGAACGCACCTAGATTTTTCACAGATTAAATGTCGCCGATGCAGTGAAAGACTTCGTCCGTTTGACAATCAAGAGGAGAAGGGAGAAGTTTCGTCGTCATTCTATTTTTGAACGTTTTTGAATAGACGTGAACTTTTTCATGTTCTTAAAAAGAAGTAACTGCCTTTGGCTGTTATATAAGAGGATAAAGGGTTGAGATAGCATACATGGGCGGACCACAGTATTCCCACACACCCATTAAATCCGTCACCATGTAAAATGATGTGTTATTTGCTGTATCTATTTTTCCATTACCAACATTATCTGGTGGGAATCTTGTAAAGCTCCTTACAATGACAGGTGAATCTCTAATCCGTTTGTTCATGCCATATTTAATTTTTCCCTTTGATCAGCCAAGTCTCGTGTTTAGATATAGAATAAAGGTACCTAAGAATTTTCTGTTCAGTCGCCGCAAAAGTGGAACCATTGGTCTCTCAGATTTCGCTGTGTGTGTATATCTGCATCATGATTTACAAATGAAAAGAGAGATAGGAGAGTAATTACAACAATCACAGTTGTTATAGGAACGTTGGTTTGCATCATCACAATATGCTTTTGCAGGAGTGTTGTGAAAAGAAGATGAGGGAAAGCGAGTTCATGGAATAAATCTTGCTATGATGGCCAATTGAAGCTTTTGCATGCTCATTATGTCCTTCGAATCATCGGCAAGGATAACCAACGAAATGCGCCGATCTATGGAGAAACGTCTTCATGGTTAGTGGTGGAAAAACATACCTGAAGAGAACTGGAGAAAAGTTAATTTCCAGGAACTAGTGCTCTGCAAAAATATGAAGATATGTTCTCAGCAACAAGCAACTTCAGTCCCTCCAATACGCTTGGACAGGGTGGCTTTGCATCCAGTATACATGATAATAACATAAAAAGAGGAAGCCTAGAAGTGTGATGGCAAAACTTAAACATGATGTGAAATTTGATTTGTAACCCAAAAGCATATATTCTCTTAAAAATGAGATATGATTACAGAAGACATAATACGATCTTCGTCAACTGGTGCATCAACGCATCAAATCTCATGTGTCCATGGTAACTTCATCACAAAGAACTTCAGTATCTTCGTCCTCGACGAACATCCTCATCATTTTCGCCTTGATCAGACACAGCCAATTTTTTAAACAATCTGTACATCGTTTTCTTTAAGAGATGGCGACTAAATTCATGAACATTTAGTTTCCGACCCACAGTGTCACTCTGACCACTATTGAAGGCAGATGATGCAAGACGCTTTGTGTAGATACATACTTGAACCCTAGCGCAGGTGCTGCTACATTTTGCCAATTACATGATGACGACTGCATATCCTGCTCTATGGTGCCTAAATTTGAGGTTTTCATGGTTGTCTTCAGATCTTGGTTGGAGAAATGTCAGCCAGAAGCAAGAGAGTATCAATAGGTAAATGGGTGTGACGTGGCTGGTTGATTCTTGACAAACATATTAAGCATGAAAAAGACACGGTTCCACCCTAATCTCTCACTAAAGGGAAAAATCACCAAAAAAAAATCTAAATCTAAATCTATTGTAATCGTTACAATTTAGTTCTAAATCTTTTAATTGCGTACATTTTTTCTTTGGGTCAAAAACAACGCCATTCATTCTTTTACTAGAAAAACCGGCACCGTACATAATCGTTTCTGAACAAAGGCTATTCCAAAAACAACCCATGTCGGAACTTCTACTGACGAGCTTTGGCAGCCCAGTCAGCAACAGAATTTGCCTCGTAGAGAGCAAAAGATGACTTTAGTGGACTTCAATTTGGCCAACAGTAACTTGCACTCTCTCGGCAGTGGAACCATAGCCCATGGGCTTTCTTCTCTGTCCGACAAAACCTATGCCACAAATAGGCAATCTGTTTCAAACAACCTCCTTATCTAGCATCGACGGAGAATCTAGTGCAGTAAAGCACGGTCGATGGGTAGGTATTGAGTTCTAAACCTTTAGATAATTTGTCAATTTAGTCCTAGCAAATTTTGATAAAAAATTACTGACGTAAACTCTAACCTTCCTATGTTGCACATACGACAATGACGTGCACAATTTTTACAATTCTTTTTCTAAAAAAATTGAAAATTTTAAATAATTTTTATCTATTATTTTATATTTTATCTTCTTGTTTTGATCTTTTCTTTCTTTTTCTTTTTCAATCTTACTTCGCCGATCACTAGGTTCGGCAACAGGCGACGACTGGTCGCAAGCAAGGGCCAACCTCTTTGGCTTCGGGCAAGGCTTGCCCTTGCCGAGATCTAGGGAGGAGGAACCTCACTTGAGCCCTGCATGGTGAAACCTCTCCCAAGCCTAGTGAGGCTCCGGCTTGCTGGGATTGGATGAGGCTCCACCTTGCTAGCCACCACAAATGCATAGTGACTTGCAGAGAAAGAAACAAATCAAAGAAGAAAATTAATAATAAAGATAAAATTTAACCAAAAAAGAACTAAATTGACAAATTGTCAAAAAATTTTGGACTTAATTGGCACAATTGAAAGGTTTTGGAGTAAATTCTAAGGGTACATGTGGAGGTCGTTAGTGAAAGCCTATCGAACTTACTTAACTAGTCGATGGATTAGGCCTCGAATTGTCAATTATTTGTGTAAACCCAGACAATAGACATCACATAGAGTCCCTTCTATTTAAGATTGGTTCTTGGTTGTGTTCATTTTTTTAGCCTTGAACCTCTTAGGATTAATGCATGCTTTAGAAAATCTAGCCTTAAAGAATTTTCATAGAGTTAGACAGCTCCACACATATAGGCACATTCCTATCAAAGGTATCCTATCATACCTTACTAGGATATTGAAATCCAAGTTATATAAATCACATCAACATAATGCGTAGCCTTAAAACATTGTAGAGAGCATTATTGCATTCCAAGAATGGGAGACATTGCGCACACTCGAGTTCCCAAGATTTGCGTTGTTCTATTGTGGCAACTCATCATGTCTAATAACCTTAATTTGCTACTATAATCTACTAACCACAACTCATATTTAAATATACGAAATAGATGGAAACATAAACTAATTAAAAGTCTCAGTTATGAATATCATTGAAAATAGAAGCTCAGATTAGTGATTCTAAATTATACATTTATCATCAGAGGCCATGGAATATTGTAGGATCATAACAAAGACATAGAACAAGAAAAACACAAAGATAGCTTCCAAGTTTCAATTCCAAGCTCTCGAGATCTGCCTGTTGAAACTAGTTCCCCAATTGTTGAAATCTAGAACCTACCGTGCATATCCTAAAGCCTAGAATTGGATAGGTTCCCATCAGTTCAGTTTTCTGATTACCGGTGAAATCATGCTCATCCCGCTCATCCCTAATATAGATTCCTTGGAATCAAACCTGCATGGAGGTCCTGTCAGCCATGTTACTCTCGCCACTGTTGTAGGCCGACAAAGAGTGTTCTCGAGATGGACATTCCTAAAAACTTAGCTCAAAGCTGAACGTTTTACCACATTTTGCAATCTGTTGTTATTTTTATTCGAAAGTATAATGTTTTCTGTTCATTTGTTCTTATGTTTTTCAAATAACCTTTCTGCCAAATGTACTATAGCCAAAACCAGGGAAATTGATCAGGCCAAGTTTTGTAAGTCGGTGAAGGTTTGGTGCTTACTAAGCATGTTAAGAAATCGGAGCAGTGCGCTCACAAATTAAGGTTTACTGAGCTGAAGTCAGATAATGTGAATAATATCCAGAATGTGTTGATGAAAGTTACACAAGTCTAGCAGCAAGACCACCAAATCAAAACCACTTGGATGTTCACGCGTCACAACATGAACCACTGGTAAAGATCTTCAGTTGCAAAGGTGGAGTGGTGCCGTTTGTTGGATCTTTCAGCAGTTTTCAAATATTTGATAATGATGATTTTGATAGTTATGACCGCCATGAAATTCATTACTGTGTAACGGTTTTGCAACGACCATATAACAGCTTTGTGATGACTTTCTAACAGTCATATAACATCTTTGTAATGTTTGACTTATGTCTTCATAAACACTCTCATTATTTTACAATGACGGCTCTGATTGTTCGAATATAAAAACAAACTTCATAAGACAGTCTTGTTAAATACACTAAATTATTATGAGAATTTCTTTTCCTTCTCTTATTTTTTCATTGTTGGGTTATATACATAACATTGTTCGTGTTCCTTTTAATATTCAATGCATAATATTAAAAGGCCTGTTGTTCTAGGGAGGATAGCCATTAGAAGTCTTACGCACCGAGTTTCCTACTCTAAGAGGCAAAATTATCCTTAAGAATAGTGATTGCCGGCTCCAGACAATTATTCTTGCTTTTCTCATCTTTTCCAACATATTTCCCACGGTTTTTTTTTTTCATATTACCTAATATTTCTACAACAATCTTAAGGATAATTGCCTTGTCAACTTCTAAACAGGAACTACTGTTGTTGGAATCGAATGAGAAGTCGGAGAGGGTGAAGACAAGTATCACATAATAGTTGGCAGTATTAGTTGGCAGATTGTCATTAGACATTACCGAGCATGAGCACAAACGATCCTTCGGGCATTTCGACTACTCTGTTCTCCCTTGCTTTCCGGCCAGGTGAGTTCGCAGTGATTTTCTCTCGCTTGAAGCTCCGTCGCTGATACCCATCAGCACAGACGACATATGTGGAACCTCCTGGGTTTAGATTGACCCGAAATTGCAATAAAAAAAAAATATTCCTCTTCTGCAAGGTGAGTTTGAAATGTTTTGATATGCTCTGTTCCAGTGAGGCGATGCCAGGCCTATGGTTTGTGTCCATGCCTGCATCTAAATCGATTGGAAAATTTGTGTCGACCTGATACTACATTGGTAGATTGTTTACTGAAAAATGTTTGTTTTCGGGTAGTATGAGTTTTTGCAGTATGAACGAGTTTTTAAACACTTTTTCCATTACCAGTAGACGAATTCTCATACATGTTCGAAGGAAGATCGAGCTTGTAGTTTATATTCCTTTTACGTGAGCAGCTGGTAGCTAACACATTGTATTATGTGGGTTGCAAACATTTTTTTTTTTAATATATGTTCATTAAAACTTTTTGTCTTGAACATGCCTGAATTCACTGGACCGGAGCTTGGACTCACTGATGGTTGGCTTAACATACGACATGAAAACATTGTTTCATAGTTTTTGAGTTTACTTGAATAAAATCGAGTAATCAATTGGTGTTTGTGTACCCGGTTATGCTTTTTCCTCTCTGCGTTGATTACTCGAGGAATTGCTATGAACGAGTTAATCAGGGGCATATATCGAAGTGAGAGACCCACGAATTTTGCTTGAGTATTGTTTAGAATATTCACTGTGTATCTATTCAGGTTATCACGTTAATATTGCGAATTATGATTTATTATGCATGTTCATTATGTTGAGAAAGTTTGGATTGAACACGTGAAACACCTGAAAATGTTGGCGTGAAGGTGCAATTAAAGCTACCTCCATGTGCTTTCATGTAAATTCTTGTATGGTACTTGAGTGTGATGTTTTATATGAGTGAAGGTGAGATTGAATGAGCACAAAGTGCGGATAAAAAGGAAAGATATGAAGGTCAAATATGAACTTTAGAGTTATGATTTTATCGCCACGTGAATATTAAATTATGGCATTTTACATAGTGGAATTCCTGTTGTATTAGAAGGACATAGTGATGTTAATTGGACCTTTGATTCAGATGAGACAAAATCCGCTATAAGTTATGTGTTCACCATTGGTGGAAATGTTGTAATTTGAAAATTATCCAAAAATCATGAGGGAAATGACAATCTTGCTAAACCAAAAGTTGACTCGGTTGAAGTAGATGATTTTCATGATGTAATCATTGTAGCTATTTCCAAAGCCAATATCGTGGCCAATGCGGCAAAAAAAAGAGAGTAGTAGACTTAGATGCTACCAAACATATATGTGAAAACATAATGCTTTATCCTTTTACATTTTAGAAGGGGAAAGAGAAGAAAATATTTATCTCAATAATTCGAGAACTCAAGTTCTTGGGAAAATGAATGAAACCGACATGTTTCGTGTCATACGCATTATGATTGCCAAGAGGCACTAGCCATTGCAAAGAATAAAACTTTGAATGTTAAAAAGAGGCACATCCAATTAAAACGTGATGTGGTAAAGCAATTGCTTGAAGGTGAAATTGTGTCCATTGATTACATAGAAGTCATAAATGGATTCGGCCAATCCTGTGACTATGTATTGAGGGGGTGGTGTATTAAGCTATAAAATACACTTAATAGAATCGCCTATACAAATGTGGAGTGGGGCCGCTCCTACGAGAATTTTGACAGAAATCTCTAGAGCACTTATGGATAAACCAAGCATGCACATGGCCTATTAGCGCAAAACCACGACGAACAACAAACCTTATGGGAGTCTAATGTGATTGGTGAAAATTATAGTTTAGGAAAAAGAAAATTCTCGGTTCATAGAAGTTTTAGACTTCAGCAATTATTTTGCGAATTATATTTCATTCTTTCTAAAGCTAGTTCATAGCCTAACAAGCACCAGTTTCGATGCATTAGACTCTAATAACCCAACATTATTCTAATTTTTATTTTCAAAACTTTTTGCAATACGTGGGAGATTGTTGGATATTTCGGCAATTTTGAAAATTTTGATAAAAATGATTTTGATAGTTATGACCATCATGAAATCCATTACTTTGTAATGCCTTTGCAACGACCATATAACAGTCTTCTAATGACTTTCTAATGTCATATAATGTCATTGTAACACCTGATTTATGTCTTCATACACCCTCCCATTATTTTACAATAGCTCTATAACGGTCTCTTAACGGCTCTTTTTGTTTGAATATAAAAAAAATTCATAAGACAATCATGTTAAATACACTAAATTACTAAGTGAATTTCTTTTCCTTCTCTTACTTTTTTATTGTTGGTTTATTCACATAATGTTGTTCGTGTTTCTTCTAATATTCAATGCAAAGTATAGAATAAGGTTTTTTTTTATCATGGGAGAATAACTGCTAGAAGCGTTACCCACCAAGTTTTTTCCTCTGAGGGGTGAAATTATCCTTAAGGACATTGATTACACACCTCGAACAATGATTCTTACTTTTCTCGTCTTTTCCAACATATTTCCCACGATTGTTATTTTTCATAATACCTAATTTTTTGCAATGGAAAATTGATAGCTACAACAATTCCATCATCAAATTCCTGAGCGCACGCCCGACATTAGAAGTTGGTCGTGTCCATAGTTTTTTTTTGTTTTTTTGTTTTTTTGGAGGAGGGAAGGGGGGGAAGAGGGTGGTATTGGCGTCAGAATAGCTAATATATGAGACTTTGTGTATTATCTAGTATGTCAAGGTGCTCCGCAAATCGACGCGAGGCTGCCCCAACTGGGCGAATTGCTAATTTAGTGAGGTGGTGTAGTGAGAGTGGCTACCCTGCTCCAGGGAGGCCACTCTCCCAGCCAAAAGATAAAAGAGGGAAATAGAAAGAAAGAAAAAAATAAAAAAATATAACAAAAAATAAAATAAAAATGTACATGATTTAGAAACGATGTGGGCTGCCTCGGCATCCACGTCAGCAAGTATGGTCAAAGTTCGCAGAAATGATGAAATTAGCTTAGATCAAAGGTTCAGACTAAATTGGGGAACAAAAAACATCAATAAAAGATTTATAACTGAAATTGGTTACAAATATAATAGATTTATGCACTTTTTTTTGACATTTTCCTTGGCTTATAATTTTTTTTGCTGTCGATTAAGAAAAAATAATTTCATTGGGTAAGCGATATTTTTCAAAAAATTATTTTTGAATTATTTATTTTTTTGCGAAAATAAAGAAAACTAAAATAGCAGTGTAATTCCCTTGTTGACAGTCACATACAGTTAACAGTAAGCAGAATTCATGGAGACAAGCCCATACCAGGGATCCGGCGGGAGTCCAAAACCGGCGTGATGCCCGGTGCCGAGGAATCCTCTCAAGGGTCTCAATCCATTTTCACAACCACGCTTTGGTTCTTCGCTCGTGTTCTATCTTCTACACCCCCCGCAAACGGACGGCGCCGCAATGAACCTACAATTCGTCCCTTTCAGAGACCTCTTTCGTTCCCTTCCCACCATCATCCCGCCGTCGTGTCTAGCATGCGATCAAACTGGAGAGTTGGGGGACTGTGAACGATGTGGTCGCGCCTCAGTGGAGACGACTTTGACCCCCATGCTCATATCGTTCTTTGTCCCTTCCCGTCCCATCTCACCCAACCCCCATCGCTGTAACGAGCATTGAAGTCTGAAGATGTGATGTCCTGTCGTCCGTCCTCATCCTCATACCTCCTTCTACTCCTCCTCTTGCAATGGGCTTGACCCGGTGCAAGAGGAA